>VXAB01001864.1:395588-445852 GCA_013399175.1 Odontophorus gujanensis
AGAGATATGATCGTGTCACCTCCCCCCCCCCCCCCCCCCCGGTAGAGGCTGAAAGCTATTTCAGTTATATTGCAGGGAAACTAAGGTAAGAAGATCTTTCCAGATTATGTTACTGTTTGGGGGAAAGTTTTACCTCACTGTGGTATTACTAATACAAGACACAAAGGTCTGCACTGAGATGCATACCACTTCAGGGACAGGATATACCCTGAGGTACACACACCACCTTCCCCTCCCAACACTAAAATGTGATTTTTAGACTTCTTGAGCAGTATCAAGTTAAAATTCCGCTTTCTGACTTGAAATATAAGTTCTCGAAACAAAACTCTGCTGTCACCAAGAAGCACAGCGAGCTCCTTTCAGGAAGTATTTAAATCATCTCGGTGCCTTCTTCAGAGGAATTTTCCAGCTACAAGAAGCAGCACTGCTAAGTTTCACTCATACAGTAGTCATGACTTGAAACTGAGCTCCATCTAGTTATGCACACAGCGTGACTCAGGTTTATGAACTATGACAACTCCTCAGTCACAAAGCACGTCTTGGGGGACAGAGGCAGGGAAACTTCAGCAGCATAGCATCATAACAATTTTCCATCAGAGTAATGAGACATCAAGTAGGGAGGAAAAGACACGTGTTGAGATGTTACCAGGAGTTGTGTGTCCTCAGTTTGTATTTCAGCAGAGCACTTGTCCTGAGCAGGATAGCTGGGAAGGTATTAGTTAGAGCTCTGCTCTTTCCATACACTGCTTCTGCCTTCAGTTGAGGTACAAGACCCTGGAATAAGCATTAGCTCAACCTGAAGTAACTGAGCTTACTGATCCTGTCTAGTAACCGTGCAATGTGGAAACTGAACAGGTAAAGTTATCCTAAACTCAGTCATTCTAAATTCTGCAGCTCAGACTCAAGGTCCCCTGGCAGTGCTGAGCACCAGCTTCCATACATGACTTCCCCTGGAGAAACCAAAGCGTAGCAGTGCCTCGCAAGCAATGAAGATGAATTTCAGCCTCCAACCCTCAACCAGACACCAGGTCAGCCCCACAATGCACTACTGCCTTCTATCTCCCCAGTTGTTTGGGAAGTGGAATGAGCACAGAGGAGCCCCGCACTGATGTGGTTCAAGCCCCCCAGCACTGCAGCTCCTCAGGGGCTAGTGGAGAAGTTGCACTCGCTGACACCAATTCCCCCAGCCGCACTGATGCCACAGGCTTTTGCCTGGAACACTGGACAGGACAGTAAGCCTATTCACCTAGATTCAGTCAGTCTGACGTCATTCACAGCTAACTGTGGCTGTGATTAACCCACACAGATCCCAGTGTGATGCGATCATGACTTAAAGAGCTCAAGCTCCCCATGACAACCAAACCCCAGCTGATGGCATGAGGCAAGCTCAGCCTCCACATGCCGGTCTCCCAGAAGGCAGCCCGAGGCCCAACAGGACCAGCCAGTCAGGCTGCAGCAAAGCAACGTGCTCAGCTCAGGATAGAGTACTTGCTTGAAACAAACACTTGAGGCAAATTGTTTTCAGCTGTGCTCGAATCTACTTTCAAGAAACAAAGCAGGATCCACATCACTGTTTTGACAATGTCAAGTCAGCCTTCAACTGGGTAGCAACACCCAAGATGGCATTAGAGGACAAGCTAGCATAGTGCTGACCAGGCTTCTCAGAGAACAGGGCTACGTGGTGCTGGAACTGCAAAAGCAGCACATCAGCTCCATGGGGCAGGGAAAAGGCCTGGCTTTGCACAGACCACCAGGCAGGAGGGGCCCAGAGCCCTGCGTAGGCACATCTGCTTGTAGCAGGGGCATCTTGAGCCATCAGCTGCATTGCAATGAGTTTTTTTGTTCAGCAGTCCCATGGGAATTATGGGATATCTATTAAAGATCCAGAAATAGCTCTCCACTGCAGGCACAAGACCCAGCATGACATCATCTCCTCAGCTGCATCTTCTGTTTTGTCTGTGCCTCTCTGCTCCAAGACTCGCATCCAGATCTCACCATTCACTTCCAACACCTTCCGTAGGCTCAGAGCAGCTTTACTTCACAGATGCAGGAATCAAAACTGCTCCGTACTAAAAGGCTTTGAAGTTAGAACATCAGCTTGCAAGCATTTGGCACGCTAACTGGAAAAAGGTATCTATGCCGAGAAAGCACATTGTGCAAATGAAACCACATACACATTACTAAGCCTACACAGACAACTCAGTTGTCATAGGTATGAGACTTCTACAGCTCAGGTTTTCACATCATTGCTTGAAGAGCAGCAGTGTCCAGCCCACAGAACACCAGGAAGCATTGCTGGGGGGATGCACATCTCCTGGGCATGTATAGACACATACTATGGAGTGTGAGCAGAAGCAAGAAGCAGGCAGAAAAGCTGTCAAGCCAGAAGCTCCCCCAGAAAGTAACTAGTGAGCCAGGCAGGGGCCCTGACATTCAGTGAACTCCATGGAATGAAGGAACCAGACTGCTAGAGTTGCTTCCTGTAGCCAAGGGTGGCCACACTCACTGCAAGCACCCTGCTCTGCAGATAGGTGAGGGAAGATGCTGCAGCTTAGCTCAAACCTCAGCGCCAGAACAGTCATGCTCTGTTAGCTGTGTCTGGTTTTAAGTTATTGCACTACAGCTCTCAGGCCAGCACACAATTTCCCACATACCAAATACTCTCCAGCAGCAGGATGAAGCGAGAAGTGCCAAACCCCAAGACAGAACACAGTTCACGGTACTATTTGCATTTGATTTGCCCTTGCTATTTTAACTTCAGTTTTCAGCTGCTTAAGGATGATTTCAACTTCTCACTTTGCACAGCAACATTTTCAGCCATGCAGTCAAGAGGAAGAAGGCTGCAACCTACTCTCAATCCTCTTTGCACTAACCTGATTTAGAGGCAGACCTCATCCCCAGCCCACACACCACCCAGCAGCATCTGCCCTCTCAATACCCCAGGCCTCTCTGCCATCAGCTCAGCTTACAACAAAGCCA
This sequence comes from Odontophorus gujanensis, assembly GCA_013399175.1. Lineage (NCBI taxonomy): Eukaryota > Metazoa > Chordata > Aves > Galliformes > Odontophoridae > Odontophorus > Odontophorus gujanensis. The sequence goes on from VXAB01001864.1 coordinate 398,568, forward strand.
AAGACAAGCAGGCAGTTAGCAGCTCCTGTGAAGCACCAAGAACCCTCCATATCACTACAGAAAGTGGATCCAAGATAGACAAGCCCTGCATAGATATGAGTTGTCAGCATTTGCAACAAGAACCTCGAGGTGCAGATGATCCATTCAAAGCCAAAGAGGCTGCTCTTCAGTTCAGCCAAACAGAACTCACTGAGGTCATTAGCACTGGGGGAAAACCTCACTGAAGCAGTCAAGAATAAGTGGGGCACCCAGACTGCCTCCCACTGCAGAGTTTGGATACACTAAACAAACATCTGATCTGAGTGGGTTAGGCACCTCCATACAGCATCTCATTTAAGGTACTTGTTTGAACATCTGGCAGAGACTAGGGCGACAGCTTCAACTTTCACAACCATTCCCACTTCTGTACAAGTTCTCTGCAGCAGAGGAAAGCAAGGCCATATGCTTTCCACTAAGTCAAGCACTAAAACAGAACAGCTATTTCCACACAGAGGCAATAAACCAAATTACTTGCACTGCTCAGATAGAGAATTCTGACCAAAAAAAGCAATGCATCCCCTTTCTCCCCCCCGTATAGCTTTGGCTTCTGCCTGAGCCCTGGCCCAAAGTCCCACTGATTTCACACCTCAGTGCACTGTTACAGGCTCCTAGCTCATTTTTCAGGCATAAATACGCAAGTGTACAACAGAGCACCTAATCAGAATGCCCACTTAGAGCAAGTGCCCCCGTGCAGGCTGTGCCACATCTGCAAAGGAAGAACTCTGCGCTGCAATCTGCCATGAAGAGTCACTCTGTGCAGAGTAATACAAGTGCCATGCACGTACTCAGCTCCCGTGTTAAACCTCACCAACCTGCAAGAGTAGGGAAAAGCAGATCTAACGGGCAAAGATAACTCATCCCTGGACTGACTGGAAGAAGGATGGAGCTTGAGCACCCCTTCATGTCAGCCGCTGACTGAGAGGTTAACAGCTAATTCCATCACTCACCACTTGCAGGATGGACGCAGCTCATGCCTTCAGGCCTCGTGCCTGCAGGCACACTTCCAAGGCTTGTCCAGCCTCACTGTATCTTACAATAAACTTAACCCTTTCAAACACGGGGAAAGCTGAGGGATGGTTTAGGAGATTTAAGTGCTGTACAAACAAGTCCCTTCTGCTGCAGATAAATCATTTGCAAGCCATGGTTAAGGGACACCAGCAGCGTCTCAGCCTGGTGACTGGCATAGACCTTTACTACTTAGGGCATCTCCTCTCCCACTGAGGAGTCAGTGAGCATCCAGCAAGCAGGGCTGGGGTTCAGGCACTTCGGAAACAAAGTGCTCTGCGAGTGCGAACAGATACTAAGCGGTACTTGGGTAGGATTGCTCCAGCCGAGCAAACGTCGCAGCTCACACTACAGGAGCTGCTATTACGTTCATCAGAGCAAACCCACGGTCCGGCCCAGGCAGCTCCGCGGGGGACGGAGCGCTCACCTGATACGAGAGCCCATCCTTGCGGGGGCTGAGTCCGATCTCATCCATAGCCGGGGCGCTCATCATCACTTCGGTCATCTCGGCTGATCTCAGGTAGTCAGGGCTGGAAACAAAGGACAGCATTCAGACCACCTCAGTGCTCCGGATGGTGTAAGCGGCATCGGAGCAGTCCGCGAGCGGACGCGGGTCGGTCCATCCCCGCCCCCACCCCAACGGCCCCGCACACCCCGGAACGGGCAGCAGGCAGCGCCCACTCACCAGGGCAGGGGACAAAGCACAGACATGAAGTCCCGGCGGGGGCCGCCCACGCCCTCGGGGTGGCGGCAGGGCACCGAGGCACACGAGGCTGCAGGAGGGCGGGAGCCGCGCGGAACCGCCGTGCGCTCAGATACGAAACACCGCACCACCGCCTCCCACTGAAGCACGGCGGCAGCGCCGCGCCACCTTAAATAGCCGCGGGGGCGTGGCCTGCCCAGTGCCCGCCCCCTCAGCGTGACGTCATCGTCCTCATGAATGGCTTCGGCGCGCCACTCTCGCGGGCTGAGCGCGGCGGGGGGAGGGGCGTGGATGCGGGGCGCTGCGCGTGGGGCTGTTCACGAGCGCAGGGTGCCGTGACTGAGTGCGTTGTGCGAACTGTGAGGCTCGCGCGTCGCCCTCGGTTCTGCTCCAGCGGCCATCGAGGCTGTACGTGTGCGCGGACACAGGTGCCCGCGTGTCCTCTGTTGTAATCTCCTTAGGTGGATGGGACATAATGATGGTGTACGTGGGCGTTTGACATCAGGTATCTCCTCCCCTGTGCCGGATCGCTGCCAGTCCCGAGGAGCTGACCCAGCGCGTGGGAGCACATGTTGGGTGCAGGTGAGCCTCGCTGCTCTGCTGATGGGCTCTCTCCTAAAGGTGGACAAGGCTCAGCACGCGAGACACATTTCTGAGGATGAACAACTGAGATCCAGGCTGGGGGGAGCTCAGCTCTCTCGGTTACGCCATCAGGAGCAAATCTGTCTCTCCCAGCTGTAGCTGTCTTGGTCTTCAGTGTAAGAAATAAAAGCCAGTGAAAAAAATAAACCACAAATCCTTAATAGAACAAAAGAAACACATGGACAAGAGCAGGCACACCTCCCCTCTAGTGCACTATAGTGTTCCTGCAGCCACGGTGAGCAAAAGCTGCTCCAGTTGTTGTACACCATGTATCCCAGTAGTGTGGGGTGCTTTATGAGGCAAGAGGAGTTCCCAATGCATTCTGCCCCACCTGGCACCAACCCCTTCCACCTGACACTTGCTGAAGGGGCATGCCCTATTTATTTCCTTGGGAAAAAATAAAAGGCTGTTGCTCCTTCCCTCCAGCCGTTTTCTGTACAGCGTTGCCTTCTGCGGTGACTTCTGGCCCGTGCTTGAAAGAAAAAAGCAGTCCTGTGAGACCAAGGAGGCTAGGAAGGGCTGGTGGGTGGGTGGTCCTGTGTGTCAGAGCCCTTGGGCTTGTCCTGTCAATAAGCGTTTGCTTTAGGGCTTTGCTGGTTTGGGACCTTTGCTGGCCCAGCTGCAGCGGGTGAGCAGAGGAGTGCAGAAGGGAGGATGGAATGGAGGACACACACACAGCTCGATCAAGAAACCAGGAATAGCCATGCAATGAGCCCATTTCTCACCTGACTTTCTTTTCTTCACTGTTGCTAATGAGAATGCATCACATGAACACTCTGTCCCTAATGGCCAGTGTTTCACCCAGCACCCTGGGCTTGGGTGCACTCAAACGTGCACTGAGCAGGGCAGGATCAGGCCTGAAAGCAGGTCTTGGTGCTCAGCGAGCCCTCACTTGGCTCATATATGTGTCCTGCTAGCACCTCCTTCTGGTGCCTACTGCGAGAGGCGTCGTCTCTGTTTTGCTGCTGAACCTGGCACTGCTCGCACCTACCGCACTATTTCCGTGTCACACACATGATGGTATATCTAAGGTGTCGTTTCACTGCAGCACGTGGCCTTCTGAACCTGTGTGGCTTGCCCTGTGCTCACACCAGCCACTGGTGCTCTGTCAGGAACGAGGAGCAATGGACTGCCCTCCCCTGCCCAGCGCGGCCCAGCAAAGAGGCAGCAGGCACGCAGCAGGAACACGGAAGGGCAAATTAGGAACAAAGTGTGTCTGCGTTGATATTTATATTCTGTCGGTGTAAATGAAATGCTTTTTGGCCAGAATCGGTGTACGGAAAATAGCTTCATTTGAAAAATTGAATCCTTCACTGAATCACTGCCCTCCCCCTTTATGGCTACTCTATTTATTAACGGATGTATTTCATTACCAGCGTGTCCCACCGGCTCTTGGCTTCCTGCTTGCAGGCGGGTGAGGCCCTGCGAGGTGTCCTGGCAGGCTGCAGGCCTGGTGGCATGTCACCCCACATGGCAGTGGGGCCTGAGTGACATCTCTGTGCCCCAGTGGAAGGAGGCAGGGCCAGAACCAAGTATTGGGAAGGCACCGAAATGGGAGCTGAGGGGAAACATATTGTGAGGAGCCTTGTTTCTGATTCTTCTTTCTGCATGGAAAGGAGACTTGTGTAGTCAGTGCGAGTCCCCGTGGCCATGGTGTGCTCGGATTCATGGAGCTGCTCCCAGGCCGTGGCAGTGCCCATCACCCTGCTTTGCACGAGCACGTGTGCCAGAGGCAGCACGTTCCCCGTGTGCAGGGCTCCATCCCAGGTGCGATGCGAGGCTCTTACTGATGCCTGTTAAGTCAAGCCGTGATGCTCAGCAGTGACTTTATGTCTGACCTACATCTGTCAAGGAGCAAAAAGTAATCCCATGAAATCCTCAGCTTCCTACTTACTCACCGAGGCCAGTTGTCCTGTGCCTTCTGCCCCGAGAGCCCTCTAACGCGGATCAATGCACTAGCTGCTTCTTCAGGGGCTCCAGGAATGAAGAGCCAAAGTGTTTGTGCTCTGCAGCCTCCAAGAAAGCTCTTTCCTCTCTTTAGGCTTGTACTGACCCCAGCGGGGAGTTGATGCTGGTGTGCAGGATAGTGTCACAGCCCAGCCCAGGGTGGATGTATGTACATTTGTATCTTAGCGTACAGAACAAAGTTCTGACATGCAAAAGCAGTGAGGAGCAGAACAGATTTCTCTACGGAGAAATCCCCTGTGTTATTTTAGTAGAGAAGACTCCCACTGAGTGCTTGGTGCCAGCGGGTTTGTGGGTGGGCAGGAGTCTCCCCAGACAGAGCCTCAGCCAGTGCCAGCTTTGTCTTGCAGTCAGGGTGTTTCTGCAGTACTGAGAACTATTGCTGTGGCTCCCTTCCCTGCCTGCCAAAAGCAAGCACCCTACTGCTGACAACAGAAGTTACAAACACAGTCTCAACCAGTGCTGTGACAAGTGGCACTTGTCCTACTAACCACCCCTCACAATGCTCTGTGCCCCCTCCACAGGCACTGCCAATGCTACGATGCACTGCTGCCTCTGCCCATCAGCATGTGCCAGCCTGTGGCAGCTCAACGGGCACAAGTGAAGGCAGGAACTGCTTCCTTCTCTGGAAATTAAAGGTCTCATCACCACAGGACACAGAGGTGCCAAGTGGGTTCAACAAACTGAGCCAACAGAGTCAAGAAGGATCAATATCAGTGGTGACGTGGACTTGATCAGGAATTCTTTCTTTTATGGTAGTCTCAGCTACTGGACAACCACCAGTACTAGCATCTCACTTGAAGCATGGTGCTCCCAGCACCACGGTGCACCCCGCTTCTTGTGGAGAGCCCTCATCCAGCAGGGGCATGCAAGCCTTGCTGTGGCCTGCTCCATAGAAAAACAATCACTCACGCTCCACCTAAAGGCCCATGATTTAATCCTGGGGGACCAACAAGGGGAGATCCAAGATAAATAACATCTGTGCATTCACAAATAGGAAGTGGAGTTGCTTTCATGTCCTGAGCCTGTTGATTAACCAGCGCTATTGTTTGGCTTGGCTCTCACTGCCTGGTGACTTGGAAGGAAGGTAACTAAAAGGGATCGTTTGGTTACACTCCCTAAATCTGGGTATCTTTAAATAGTGCATGAGTTTGCAGTTTGGCTACAGAGGACTGATGGGAAAAGGTAGCAGAAGAGTGCAGATGGCTATCAGAAGGGAACCTGTGTTTAGTCTGCTTGTGCCAGATGGGAATGGAAAGTTCGATCCCTTGCCAAGTGTTTAAAAGAGGAAATAGGATGTGATATTGTGCCTCCCACTCCTTTCTCTCCCCTGAAACCAGCACGCTGCTCTACTTCCACTTGGTGTAAAAAATAAAAAATGCAGCTTGGACCACTTAAAGCCTCAGAGATGGTTAGAGGCAGATCTCATTCCTTTTTAACATGTATTGTGTTGAGATGGTTGCAACAATATATTTTTACACTCATCTGATCCAGCGCTGTGCAGCACCTGTCTTCCAGTCTCTCAAATTACTCAGCACAACAGAAACGAAACTGCAAAGTCCCCAAACTGCAGAGATGTCCTGCTGTGACCTCCCTGTCTCCGGCCAGCAGGAGATGGACCTGTGCCACAGCCCCAGAGCAAGACTCATGTCAAATAATACCTTGGCTGAGAATCCCACCTGTGAGTCAAACCACAGTCTCTCACTTGAAACTGCTGTGATTTCTCCTGGCTCACAGAGCTCTGTCCTTCTGGAGGGAGTGGAGGCTGAGATAACAGCAAGGTGGGGGTTCAGCAGGTGGTTTTAGGACGTCCTGTGGCTGACCCCAACCCTGTCCCTGCAGCGACCTCAGTGATACAGTGCATCAGTAAACACTCAGGTTAACCTCAGAAACAGCTCTTGGAACTGAATGTCACGAATCACCACTAAGAGCTTTGGGCAGAAGGGATCTCCGGAGATCTCTTGCCCAGCTCATGCTCAGAGCAGGCTGACCTGCCAAGCAAGTGGTTGCAGAGGGTTGGTGAAGCTGAGTTCTGAACATTTCCAGAGCAGAGACCCCTCAGCCTCTCCCAGCATCTATTTCACTGCCTCACTGCCCCCAGAGTAAATCTTTTCTTGCTGTCTAACCAGAATTTCCATCCTGTTGCCTTTTGGCCCCTTGATATGTACCTGAAAGAAGAGTGTGGTTCCATTTGCTATGACCTTTGCTGCATGTCCTGTGGTCACCTACCAACCCACATTACCGGAGCTGTTCGCCCTCTGCAACACGAGTGTGGGGTCACAAGAGCTTAGGCTCAGCAGCTCCCCATTTGTCAGCCACTCCACAAGCTGGAAGAGCACAGCCCTTCCCAGTGCCTCGTGACAGTCAGGATGGTCAGGTCCCAGTAAAAAGCATCTGGCAGTGTGACTTGCTGTGGGCTTTGGAAGGAGATCAAAAGCATGGCAGCAACGGCACAGAAGTGTTTTGCATACAGTGACACTCAATTTCTCATCTCCCAACAGCAATGGGGCAGTGCCATCAGCTGGTGGTGTGTTTAGTGGTCACATTGAGAGGCTACAACACGGAAACTTGGGAGAATTCTGACTTTCTGGAAGTGAAAAGTGAAGTGCTTGGGCTTAGGAAGGGTGCTGGGAAGGAAGGCAGGTTGAGCTCTGAAAGCCAAGCTCTTGGTATGGGACAGGGCACAGCTAATAGGCAGCAAGGAGAAAACCATGGAAATGCCCGTGTTGTTTGCTTCCTTCTTCTGCATTAATTTGTCTTTTGATTACTGTAAAGTCTCCAGGCAATAATTAGGAGTGGACACGTTGCATGAGTTCTCAGATCTAATTGAGCTCTCTTGAAAGTAAACCATTTATAACAACCCTCTGCAGGAAGAAAACACAATGTTCTCTACGTTGGTACAGATGAGGCTATGGTGTCCTGTGGCCTGGTTAGCCCACCTGCAGCACACCGGTGATGAGCAGCAGCACTGAGTCTCTTGCTCCAGCAGGAAAAGGGTTAAGCAGCTTAAACCAGATCCCGTTAAAATCAATCTTAGAACCTCCCTTAAACAGGAGTTCTAGGCTGCATGACTTGTGTCTGGATGCACGGGGTATTGCCAAGAGAAAGGAACCAGAGGAGGCTGCTAGGAAAGTGTCCTCCTCTCCTCTGCACCTGGCTTTCAGAGGGCAGTGATATCCATAACCAGCCCTTAACAGAAGAGGACTTCCTGGTGTATTTTTGGACAAGCACTCTCATAGCTGCCTAGAAATCCCCCTTCTGTCTTTCTGCTTGTCTGGGGCAGGAGCACGATGCCGAAGCTGGGAGCTGGCCCTGCCAGACACCCAGGCTTCCCTGGCTAACAGACGAGCAGAGCTCGGAGGCACGGCAGCACCGATCACTTAGCCACTAAAAAGGGTCGATTCGGACTAAAGCTGCCCATCTAAGTCAGCAGAGAGTCAGAGCAGGATTTCAGACTGCGGGCTTCACGCTGGCTACAATGAAGCCCTTGTGGCTGGCTTCAGACAAGGTCTCTGGGGGAAGATTCTTCATCTGGCCGCGGCAACCAAACCACCAGCAAGGTTCGCTTAGGATGAATCTAAAATGAATCACTCCGACCTTCTTTTTGGTTTGGTTAATGCAATGAAGAATGCCATTATTTTATTATTTATAAATAATAAGCTGAGCTGTCAGCCTGACCTGCTGCTGCTGCTGCAGCACCTAGACCAGCCGAGATCCCCAAGTTCACCTGCACCACAATGTCTGAGCCCCACAGCTCACAGGGTGGATTAAATATTAACATTAAATTTAATATGAATATATTCATATCAATCACAGGGTGGTGGCACACTGATGGCAATGGCCAAAACGTCCTGGTTGCAGCTGGCTTTACAGGAAGGAGTAAAGTCAGCCTGGGGCATCCAGAGTGGGGATGGGGAGAAGAAAGACCTCCCAGTTCAGTTTTATTAAAATGATTTTAAAATGCTGAAGATGCCAAGGGCCAATGGGGAGGAGGAGAGGTTCCAGCTTTGCTTGTAGCCCTCATTTCACTCCTCTCTCCTTCAAGCCCTCCTCCCAGCAGCACACATCCCTGCTGCCACAGCCGTGGCCAGGGCACAAGAGCCCATGGACTGAAGGAAGCAAGCGAGCAGCAGCAGACCATGTGTCTGAAACCCAAACCAGGCTTATTTAGGGCCTGAGGCCTCGCATTCCTCTTGTAAGGAGCTGAAGATGCTCATGGTTGTTCCACCTCTCCACCAGCATGGGCTTCTTTATTCTTTAAAAGGAAAAAGCAGCCCGGCTGGGTGCGTTTTACAGGGAATGGGATTAGCCCCCAGAAATTTTTTTAGACCCTAAGGCTTGGGGAGGAAAAAGTCCTTAAAGAACGTTCAAAGCTTCAAACTGAACCGGCTGACAGAGCCTCTGTGATGATGGTTGCTGACAGCAGAGGGGGTCCTTGAGCTGTTTTTCCTCCACCTCCACGCCTGTGCTGGGGAAGGACCTCTGTCGCGACGGACGTTGAAACGGTGCCCCCGTGCAGCAGCTCTGCTTGGGGCGGGATCTGAGGGGTCACTTTGCCCCGAAAGGCCCTGGCTGGAGGAGGAAGGTCTCATCCTCATCCTCAGCTGCATCCAAAGCCCCTCTGGGTACCCGCAGTGCCCCTCTGAGCAGAGCAGGGCTGTGCAGCACCCCCTGCCTGGTGCTGTCCCCTTGAAGACGGTGGTCCCCATGGCAAGAGGCAGAGCTGGTAACCGTGCACCTTATTTATAAATGGCTTTAGCACCTGGGGATGGAAGGTATTCTGTGATGCTAAAATCTTAAAACTACCCTGGACCATCAGATTTGCTGTCAGATGTTTCGACGCTGCTATTCTGCTCTAGGAGGGGAAGTATTTGGGGGCTGCTTTCCTAAGGAAGAAGCCCCTGGGGTCACGCTGTCTGTCTGTCCTCGTCGACCTGGGAACCTCACCAGCTGAAGTTTGCACGGGGCCGGGAGCAGCAAGTGTTGGCTGAAGGACAAAGTTTACCTCATCTGCAAAACAGGATGTTCCAAAAGCAGATCTGATTTTCCACCGTGAGAACCTCGGGCAAATGTAAATTGATATTAAGTTTAAAAGCAAACACAAATGAAAGCTTATTATTTATCATTAAAACATCTCAAGAAGGCACTCGAGCCCTAAAAGCAAAACTCTGATGCTGTATAAAAGAATTATGTTCCTGAGATGTATCAGTTCAATAATTAAAACAGCATCTATGAAATATAAATGTAATATATTAATAAATTATATTAAATTAAAGCCACCGAAAGCCAATTATCTTGTAAAAGATCTCTGATAGCTGAACTAATGAGATGTAGAGATTAATTTAGATCCCCATTTTAGGAGGTGATATAAATTGCTGTAATGCCACATCCAGTTACTGGGTTGTTATTGAGACTTGTGAAATACATTTGGAAAGGCTTTTAAATATTCAGGATGAGGTTGAAATTAGAATGGCATTAGAAATAATTAAAAATTAGCTGCATTGTCACATTTCATAATCCAATTACATCTTCTAGTTTACAAAGCTTCAGCTGCTTCCCATGGTATTGATCTGCAGGGGCTGGGGGGCCTACAAGCAGGGTTTTATGTGTCTTACTAGCCACAGTACACCAAATATTTATCCTCTTTGCACATATGTGGGGAATTCTTTCTTTTTAGGATGGCTGTGCTTGCCGGGGCATCACCTGATAGGTTTATGTGACCATAGGGATGGTCAGGACATGCCCTACAGTTCCACCTTCCAAAATGCATCATGTCACTATCCAAATCACAGCAGCGATTCAGAGGAGGAAGCGCTGCATGGGCTGGGGGCTGCAGGGCATTGGGGTGATAGGGGAGGTGCCAGCCACTTACTGCTTCTGTCAGTGTGGAACCAGTGGGAGCACAGCCTTCACTCCTCTGTTTCTGCTCAGATCATAGCACCAGGCTTCTGGAGGGGAAATAGAAGGATCACGGTGGCACAACAACCCAAGCGTTGGGTGAGGTCTCATCTTAGAGATCCCCCATCCCTGGAAGTGCCCCAGGCCAGGTTGGATGGACCCTGGGCAGCCTGAGCTGGTGGGGAGCAGCCCTGGCCATGGCAGGGGTTGGGGCTGGGGGGGCTTTGAGGTCCCTTCCAACCATTGTGATTCTATGGTTCTATGATCTGTGCTTCAGTTGGGACTTGCTTGCAGCAAGCTTTGCACAAACCTGCACAGCCGTAGGAGCAAATAAAAGCCCCATGGCCCTACCCTGCCTGCACTCAGGTCTGCTGCACCTTGTGCTTCCCTGGCTGGGCAGGAGCAGCTCCAGGCACTGCAAGCTGTCCCTGACCTACAGGAGAAACACAGCGTGGGGGTGTGGGCAGCGAGGATTGCGGGGCCTTGAAACCTCCAGCACAAGGTGATAGCAGCTCTGATGCTGTGAGCTGCTCCCCCGTGGAGCACGATGACCTTGGGGCCGGGAAGGAACAAGCCCGTGAGGGGTACGCAGCCCTGCTGGGACCGTTGGGATGGATGTGCCCGGCTCCTGGAGCACAGCCCACGGAGAGCATAGGGACCAGGCGTGAGCAGCCCCAGGTGTGCTCCAGCAGAGGGGTACCCCAGCAGCACCACGGTGGCGAGGAGGACAGAGGGTCCCCACCATCAGCCTGGGCAGCACTATGCAGGGGTGAGTGCAGCTAAGAGCAGGGGGATTGGGTTTGATGCTGATCCGAGTGTCTTTTAACCCTTTTCTTTCTGATATTCTGCTGTTGCTGGCGTGGCTGTTACTGGGTTAATGAGAGCTCTTTGGCTGGGTTGTTAAAACCTTTAAGCAGACGAACAGCAGGTTCCCCTCTGCTCTTGTTTCTTGTAGTTTTGAAGCAACCCTTTCTGTAAAGACAGAAATACTTTTAGGAGAGACAGAAAGAAAAGAATAAAAAAAGGAAAATCTCACAACTAACAGCAGAAGGGTTAGGCACGGAGTCACCTTTCCCTGCAGTTGTGGACAACATGGCAGAGCTGGCCAACTGGGTTATTCAGTGGGGCCCCAACCCCTGGGGTCCCAACTCCTGCAGGAGCATCCAGCAAGCAGACCTGGAGTTTGCCAGGCTAAAAGAAATGGCCAAATCGAAACTTTTCTCCCGAAAATCCCTAAAATGTGCGGGAGCCTGGGCCGTGTGGTTAGCGGCCAAAAGTCAGGCTGAGGAGAAGGAGGCGGCCCGAGCAGAGATCCAGAGGCTGAAGGAGGAGAACAGCAAGCTGAAAGCAGAGATCAAAGCCCAGCGGCTGAAGCTGGAGGAGGGCAAAACTCGGGAAAGCATTGCGGCCGTGGAACAGGTGAGAAGCGTCCTGCAGTACCAGGAGGTGTGCGAGCAGAAAAAGGCCGTGATGAACGAGAGCAAGGCGCTGAAAGAAAAGCTGGCTGCCAGCACGAGGGCCGTCGAGGAGCTGCAGGGGGCGATCCGAGCGTTGGTGCAGAAGATACAGAGCCTGAAAGAGAAAGGCGCGGATCACCGAGCCTGCGAGGCCAAGGTGGAGAAGTTAAAAGCGGCGTTAGGGGCAAAGCAGGGTGCGGCCACCACGGCTCCTGCCAAAACGACCTGCCAGGATGAGCCCTGGGATGGAGCAGCGTGGCTCGATCCGGAGGGCAGCCCCTGTGAGGAGAAGCGTGGGGATGCGAGCCCGTGTGTGCCGGCTTGTGAGGGGGGGGACAGGGGTCAGGCAAGCCCCGCTGCTCTCCCTGGTGCCCAGGCTGCTGTGAAAAGGGAAAGTGGGGGGATGGAGGAGGGGGAGAGCAGGGGAGATGTGCAGCTGCAGGCAGATGTAGCAACCGGGGGGGAACCAACTGGTGCCCCGGCCCCCCACCAGCACAAGGGAGCGAGCAACCAGGCTGCAGGGGCCGTCTGGGCACATGGGGATGGAGGGGGCTCTGGCAGAGGACGCGGTGGCAAAGGGTGGAGAAACCCTGAGAGCAAAAGGGACTGGGGAGTGCTGCAGACCCCCGCGCTGGCCGCTGCCTCACCCCTGCTCCCATCGGGAGGGAGGTGGCAGAGCAGGAGGCCGTGGCAGAGCGGCACGGGCCCCAGGGTGGGGGTGAGGAGTAACGTGGCCAGGAGGGAGCTGGGCACGATGCGCGTGGACATATGGCGGCAGCTGAGGCAGCACGGAGAGGACATGGCCCGCTGGGATAACGCCCCGACCAGGGCACTGCTGGACCGGCTGCTGGAGCTCAGTGGGAGCAGGGAGGCGAGCAGGGCTGGGGGCCCCGGGCTCCCCATCGTGGTCTAGGGCAGCCACTGCCTCTCCCCGGGCTGTGGCCGGAGCAGAACGGAGCGTGGGAGCCCACGGGAGAATGGGGTGAGGGCTGTGGCTGCTGCAACCTGAGCAGGCGTCTCTGGTGGAGAAGATGCGGGAGAATGAAACGTTGCACTGGGGGGGGTTGGTTATGGGGGTTTTTGGGGTGGGAGGTTATTCTGTTTTTAGATGAGGGAAGATGACTCAGAGGATGAGAGCGGGCTCTCTCTGAGCAGGCCTGCTGTGCCACAGGGGGCACGAGCAGTGGCACCAAAACTTGCTTGGGCCAAGCGAGCAGGGATTGCTCCTACTCTTAGGAACAAAACTGTGTGAGTCCCAGGAATGTCCGTGCACTGGAGGGAGCCCAGGCTGCGGGATGGCTGCAGCATTTACCAGTGATATGCAGCACTGGGACTGAGAAAGAGCTGCAGGCGTGAAGGGCTGCATGAGGACAGGAGTCCCAGGCACTGCACAGACCCTGAGGAGAAGCACGGAGAAAAGAGAATAGCATCTTCTTCATGCCTTCTCTGAAGGATTTCCAGAAGGGCTTGGGAGATTAAATAAAATTAAAAAAATAGAACCATGTACAAGAGAATGGTTGCCTACTGTCAGAGTAGCAGTAGCATCAAGAGGGACAAGTTGACCTGGGACTGAGTTCACTGCAAAAGCCAACTAACAACCCCGCAATACATAGTTCCAGTTGATGTGTTAACTGCAGTGTTATTTTTTTTTTTAGAATGAAGAAGTAAAATAAAGGAGAGAGTAGGAGATCATGTTAAAGCATTTGTATTAATGTCATAACCACTCACTTAAACTACAAAGTTCTTCTGTTACAGAGAAGAAATGGAACACAGAGATAACAAACGTGGACGGGGGATTTGCAAGCACCTGTCTGAGAACAAGAGCTAATAAACTGCATGGAAATATGCAAGCAAAGATGCAGCTTCCTTGGTTTTAATATCACCAGAAAGTCCTCTGGCTATAAATAGTCTGCCTCGGGTTACAGAGGTAATACCAATAACAGTGTTTGCTATTCTTGTCTTCCATAGGTAGCACAGAAAAATAAGAACCCGTTCCAAACTATTAGTGGGCACATCGCCCAGCTTTTTCTTACTGGATTTTATGTTGCTTTATTATCAGACAGGCATGGATGTAATCCTTTACTTTTTCCCTATTGGTTGCTGCAGTTCAAAAAAGAGAAAAATGTACACAAACTGAGGCAGCAGGGGAAGAAATGGATCCAAACTAAAGGGGTCTCGGCCTCCAAACTAGAGAAATTTGGTTTCCCTTGATGAGGGAAACCTCCTGTTGTGGATGGTGACTGTGATTAACAGATTAATATTGCAGGTGATGCAATACCTTTATACATAACACAGAAGACGTGCAGCTGTGGCTCTGTCAATCTGTAAAACATTGTAATATGAATACAGTGAGAAGCTAAGAAGAAAAGGTGAATAAATTCTGCCTATATGTCTAATGTACAAATTGCATTAAAAAATACACCTATCATTAACATAGCTTTACAATACTGGAATGCATCTTCATATAGCATGGTTTTAAGCATGTTTTAGAGCACTAATGTATAAATTGATGGCACTGGGATGGGTAGAAAACTGAAGGTTCTCTTGTAATGTGTTTATCAAGATGCTACAGAAGTGTATGATATGAAATTATGTATTGCTCTAATGAAATGCTTTGTTTTGTTAAGGAGGAGATGATGAGGTTACTTTATAAACTTAAGGAGTTTGGGATGAGAGCAAGCAGGAAGCACCTAGGCTCATTAATTGCATATGAGAAGGTAGTGGGCTGCAGTGGTCTGCTCAGAAATTGACCCTGATGTGAATGTGAAGTGTATCCTCTGTTTTCTAATGGGTCCATAATCATCTGTGTGGGATGCAGCTGTGTTTGTGTGCATACCCAATGCCCAGAAATCACCTCTGTGTGTCTAAACTGTCTGAGAATACGTGCATATGTAAAGTGGCTTGATTAAGTGTATCATTTTAATCAAACATGTCTTTTTAGAAGTGACACTGAAATCACTAGAAACTTTTTAACTCTGTACTAAATGGATTTTATTATTGCTTGGTATAGGTTTGAGCTATTGTTGCAAATAATAGAGCACCCAGTTCTTACATCTGCAGTCCCACAGGCAGTGAAACAAACCACCAAAGCAAGGTTTGCAGTGCACAAGAACGAGCAAGTTCCTGTTATTACAACAACAACAAAAAAAAAACAAAAGATGCTGAGCATCATTCTTGGTGTAAATCTCTCCTCAGTGAGACTCCAGCAGTGACTGAAATGCTAAAATAGAACTCTGGAAGCACAATGTTGGGCATTGTGAGAGTCTGGTTAATTGTGTGGACCATCCAGGCTACTAAAATCGCATAAGCCAAGAGCTACAGACCCCTCCTCAGAGCCACACGAGGCAAGACCAGATAGGAAAGAGCAAATGCCTCCAAGAAGATCGAGTGCTCGGTCCTGACCAGGAGCCTTGAGCCACCGGAGGGTTTGCAAAGTCCTTGCTGGACTCGTGAGTGGCAGCTCATGTTCACTGGCTGCCAGAAGGGGTCTGTCTGTAGGCTTTCCAGCCCATGAGGCACGATCCTGCCACTGCCAAGAACAAGCCACAGGCTGTGTTCTAGCACTGCAAAACTGAGATGGAAGGTTGTCAGCCTTGCTTTGGTTGGAATTTGCTATGCAGGGGACTTTGTATGAACTTGCATAGGTGTAAAAGCTACTGTCTATCAATCCCCTGGCTGTCACCTACCAGCACAGCAAGCTCTCCTGGAGCTGCAGGAGACAGCTGCGGGGCCTCGACACCTTCAGGGACACATACCCAGCTCCAAGAACTTCGTGGGGAGAGCCTAAGAACCGGGTGTGAGCACCCCAGGAGGGCTCCGGCAGAGGGGAGGCAGGAACCCACGCACCATCATGCTGGTGAGGAGGACAGAGGAGCCCCACCATCATCATACATTGCTGGGGTGAAGGCCTCGGGGTCACGATGCACACAGCCCTCCCCAGATGGAGGATGGGGGAAGCACAATGCAGAGGAAGCTGCAGTGAAGGATGGCTGTGTGCACACTTCAACACTGATATCTTTTTTTTTTTCTTGTATTCCCTTCCTCTCTAATATCTTAGATAATATAATTTATGATTGTTAGAACCATTGTAAGTGGGTTAACGAACCCTCTTTGATCAGACTGCTAACACTTTTAAGTAGGCTACCAATAAATTGTATGTCTTCTAAGATGAGCCATGTTTCTCTAGCCAACATAAGCAGCACAAGCTGTGGTGAAATGACCCTGACTTCAGTGAAGGCAGTATGTGCTAAGCAGAAGTAACAACGGAGCCTAGATATCTGCTAAAAGAATATTACAATTACAACACTGTGCGTTACAGCTGGCATACAACTCGTCAATGAACCAACACAAAGGGGTCTAGAGATAGGCAAGGAAAAATAATTCACATGAAATCACATTTCCTTCATTCATTCCTAGCTTTGGCAAAAAATGATAGAGAAAAATACTGTGTGAACCTCTCCATTTGCCTTTTTCTTCCTGATTTTTTTTTCTTTTTATTCTAGTTAAAAAGGACTATGAGAATATGACATCCATAGAGATAAATGCTGTAAGAGATCCAGCACAGCTTCTGTGCTTATTGGTCCCTAGAATCTCCTAAGCCCATTAAAGCACTCTGAGATAATCAAATGGAAAGCCCTGTAGAAGTGTGTGTGTTTTCCTAGAACAGGGATTAAAATAGGAATGATAAAAATCAGCATAAAGGAGGATAGAGGCAAAAAATGACCCGGCATACATCTGAACAAAGCCCCCAGATGAGATTGCTGTGATTTTTCCAATCCCTGCAGGAGCACGAGGTGTTAAAAAACCCAACTGCAGGCAGCTCCTTGCAGGAGTGTCACTAGTATTAAGAACCATAGAATGGTTTGTGTTTGGAAGGGACCCTAAAGCCCCTCCCAGCCCCAACCCCTGCTGCCCAGGACCCATCCAACCTGATCTTGGGCACCTCCAGGGATGGAGCACCCACAGCTCTGGGCAGCAGTGTCAGGGCCTCACCACCCTTTGAGTGAAGGATTTCTTCCTAACATCTAACCCAAATCTCCCCTCTTTTAGTTTAAAGGCATTTCCCCTTGTCCCATCACTATCAGATCACATAAAAAGTCAGTCCCCCTTCTGCTTGTAAGCTCCATGCAACAGTTTTGTTTGCTACATCACAATTTAAGTGGTCCAGTAACTTAACCAGTCTAGCAGGAAAAAAGAATAGCAATGACAAAAGCAGGGAAACTGTTTCACAGCTGTTGTTTTACTCCAACGGTTTTTTCTTCTCCTCTTATCTGATTTTCCCCCTTCCCTCCTCCTATTTTGAGATATTTTCACAACTCCTTCAATGTACATCAAATCTGGTAAGAAAGTCTATTTTAGCCAACACCACAGATGTTTCAAAGGCAGTCGCTGACTCAAGTTTGTCTTGTGATAGAAACAGTGTCGTAGCCTTATGTTACCACGGCTTCTTTAGTCTACAGAATAATACTTTCAAGAGAAGCTCTGAGTCTTCCATAGCCCTCTTCTTATTTCACGTGGGATGGGAGTAGCCTGAAGAACAAGGGACTGGAATCGCTTCTGGGAGGTTATAGGTAGCTGGTGGCAGGCCTGAGCATAGGTCCAGGTCCTCCTCATTGCCACTGCCCTCACCCTGACTCCACATGACATGAGCAGCATCTTGGAAAATACAGTTTAGATCAGTGCTGGTTCACTGTAACAACCCCTGAGGACAAGCTGGGTTCTGTAAGGCTTGGCTAAGATATGTCCCCCACGGCCCTCAGCAGAACCTTCAGCCAGAGTGATGCTTGTGGCAACTCCTCCTTCCCCAAGGAGGGGGAAAAGTTCCCCAAGACCCCACGCAATGCTTGGGGAGAAAGGAAATCAAACGGGGACGTGGGACACCACAGTGCATCCCTCTGCAGAGAAGGAGACAATCCCTGAATTGCTCCTGTCAGACATAGGAGTCAAGTCACATTCAGTCTCTGTGCACAGCATACCTCCCAACTTTCCCAGGCAGGCACTGGTCCTTCATCTTCCTGCACTCCTGAATTACTATTAAAAAAAAAAAGTAACAACAACACGAGGAAAAAAGAAACAGTCAAAATATATCAGCAGCCACCTCCCCCTGCGTTGTTCCTCAACCTCATTATGTCACCTGAACAATAGGAGCTCTCTTTGTCTATTTTAAGGCACCAGCTGCCTCGGAGAGCTCCAGATCCAACACCCTCAGTGCAAAACACGGGAAAGATGAAGTTGCATTAGGTTTCCTTCACGTCTCTCTCTAACCTACAAACAGCTAATAAGGGCTGGCCTGATGCTTGGCACTGCATGATAGTGATGCTGCGTGGCTTTGAGGAGTGCTTTTAACATTTTTATGTGGTACTTACCCAGCCAGCAGCCCTTTTCAAACACTGCTGCAATGGGTACACTGCAGTCCAGGGCTAATGAAGGTGGGTGGAGTGTAGCTGCTCCCAGATGAGCTGGGTTTAAAGCAGCCTCTAAGAGCCAGCTCGTGGAACTTCTCAAAGGGAAGGCAACAGCATGTCCTTGACAACTAACATCTTTAAAATGGAGTTGAAGTGTGGAATATTGGTGCTCTGCATAGAGGAATGGATTTACCCCATGCAGACATGTGACCAAGGCCACGCACAAAGCAGAAGTGAGATCAGCAGCTGTCATTCCTCTCTGCAATTTGGCCACATCAGGCATCAGAGAAGAGCAAAACACCCCTTTACAAAACAAGCAGTGAAGGCAGTGCACAAGGCAATCCACCACCTGTGGATGCATCCTGCAGTTCTCAGCTGCAGCAATCTATTCTTCTATTAATTTTAGAGTGAGAGAGGAAAATAAAACCAACATATCTGTGCAGGGGTCCTTGTTTGTAATTTTACCAAGCATGACTTGGGTTGACGTCTCTCATGCTGGAGATCCAACTTGGGATAGGCTATTGTGTCTGAAAGTAGTCCATCTAGGAAAGGTTAGGCACTCCTGAAAATAAGGCTCGGGGGATTTGCATAATTTTGCCTACTTAAAACAAAGAGTCCAATTACTGCATTAAAAAGCTCTTGCAACAATGGTCTGGAGATGGACCTTGAGATTTGGGCAGGTCATCACAACAACATGTGCCTTTTGTCTCTGCTGTGAGAGGCGTGTGTGGCCACAGAGGGACAGGGCAGAGCTCCAGCAGCAGCCCCGAACCTAGTAAGTCAAGGAAACAGCAATTACAAATGCTTAATCCCAGCTTCATTTACTGTTGTCCATTAAACCCGCTTTGGAATGTTCATACCCAAATTACTCCTAGAAATAAAACATGGAAATGCCACTGCCCAAGTGGCAGAATAGAGGCTGTCACTACAGTTTTAACACGCACCTGTAACAGAGGGATGATGGTGTTGTCCTCGCTCTCATGATCCCATATCATCTCCCCCCCAGCAGCACGGATGCAGGGACAGGGTAACCATATGCTGCCAGGTGTGTTGGGAAGATGGCGTTTTGAGTGTTCTACTTCCACGACCTAAATCGTCTGTCTCCGATGTACTTCTGGCTACAGCAGAAACCATATTAAGAAACCTCATCCCAAGAGTGCAGGCTTATAGAGCACATCACTGTGTTGGTGCCTCCTCAGCAGGCAGGCATGGAGCAAACACACTGATCCTTCCTGAAATGAAGTGACTGATCTGTTATAGTAATACCAGGATTGACTCAGTGTTGGTGAAAGCAGGCACTTCCCCAGTTCCTCCAACTGTGCTTGCTCTGCAAGGAAGGTGCACCCACCACTGGAGTTTGTCAGTTATGGCTTTCCGGCGTGCTTTTCACCACACACATCTGGGCACTGGGTGGCCTGGTGTAGGTTTTACTTCTCCCCTGCTCCCTGAAGCAAAGGATTGCCCTGGGTAAGTAATAGTGCAGAAGGAAGTCACCAGGAACATTTCTGGCCAAGCACCCTCACATGAGCTGGCCATTCTACATCACGTTCCCCCAGAGGAGGAGCCTCCCTGTTCCTCCAGGTGCACCCACTGCAGTGTCTGACATGGCACTGGACTATGGCACACAGCCCGTTCTAATTCACTAAACCTACAGTTTCAAATACTTGTAAATGTTTGCAACAGTCAAACCAAATGCTTGCAACGGGACAAAGCAAAATCCCAGGTGTAAATTACAGTGAGTTCTAGAAATGAATATCAATCTACCTTGCTGCTAGGCAAGCACACATCTCTACTATGGGCTGAGTAAGAATGTAAAGTCTGAGAACACTTCTTTACCCCACCTGTCCAATCCTCTCACACACTCATGAAATGCAAATAGTTTGCTCCTTCTCTTTTGCTTCTGTAAGGAATGCAAATTTCTGATAGCATGGAGTGCTTCAGATACAAAGAACGAAATGGAGCCTGCTTTGGAGCTCCATTCAGCCAAGCACAGAGCCCAGAATACTCTGCTCTGTTTCTTCTGCCCTTCCCACTATGGGTGTCCTACAGTGAGGACATTCAATGAGCTTTGAAGAGAAATAGAACTTAAATTCATCACCATCCACTTTTTTTCAGGGGACCTTAGGATCCCTTTAACGTCCAAGGTTCATTTTCCCTGAATCCCAAACACTTTCCTTCCTCTTTTATCCAGGTTTTCTCTTCCATAACCTGCCTCCCACTGCAGACTGAGAAATGCCAGGTTTAAGAGGCACCTCCTTTTTAAAACAAGGAGCTGGAACATGAATGTAAGCAGATCACACCTACAATAACAGATCAAAAGAGATGGTGTGGTAATTGTACATAATAGCATCCTGTAAACTGGGCATAAGGTCTTCCTCCACATCACTCCTTCTCAGAGAGAGGTGTTCTAGCAGCATCACTCCCAAATCTCTGCTTAGAGTTGAGAATGAGAGAGGCATCTCTAAATTGCATAGCTCTTCAAAGCCCAAAGAAAACAGCACGTAGAATCATTAGGGTTGGAAAAGACCACTATGATCATCTAGTCCAATCACCAACCCACTGCATGCCCAATGGAGAGCAATCCTAATCAGTGCCCTAAGTGAGCCAGGGAAGTCTGAAACGTTTCACCCCTAACCAGTACAAGGGAACCTGCAAAGCCCTCCAGATCCCCAAGGAACCAATTTATTTCCTCTATTGTTTTGTTAAAGGAGTGAACGCAGGCCCAGGAAGGAAACACAACAGTATTTCTGGTTTCTTCAGAATGTTCCTGCAACATCACAGCTGAGGTTTCTCTTCTTACTGTGCAGACAATAAGCAGCAGCCTGTGTCAGCCCAGCATAGCCACCCTCACAGCTCAGTGTCAGGCAACTTGATCACATGACAGGCCAAAGCCATGGCACCACTGCTAGCCCAAGCTGAAGCCAAAGCTTCTGCCCAAACTGAAGACTCAAAGCATCGATCCCGAGGTCTCCATACGTGCACGGTGGGGGTTACAGTGTGCTGTCACCATCCCTTATGTGGCAGTCTAAGGCTAATGCCCTACTACAACATAGCACCCAAAAGCAAATAGAAATGTCTTCTATGTATTCTTCTGTTGCCAGCCATGCTGTAACTAATCATTCTGTCCCCCTATAAGTAATCTGTACTCACACACTGGGCATCTCAAGGAAGAAGTATCAAAATGTATGAGGGGAAACAGTCCCAGAGCCATTCAGGTGGTAACAGGGGAACTGCACACAGGTGGAGCTCAATCCAAAGCCTCTCAAATTCCCTTTTAACACTGCAATGGACTCCGGACTCCTATATTTTAATGAGTGCACCTCTACTGTATTCTTCATATCACAGACTTCGGGACAAGCCACCTTTAACATCTTAGTTTAACACTGTACCAAAATGAAGAAGCCTTGTTCTAAATTCCAATAAGCCCTAGGCTGCATTACACCACCATAGTGATCTCTTACCTTGGTCCCTCAGCTACAGTTTCTGAATTTGATCAGCTGCTAATGCAGAAAACTCCTCCCTAACATCTGCACATACGCATAGAGAGAACAACTCCAGATCTACAGATATCCAATCATTCAATTCCTAAGCCATTTAATAAATTGAAGTTTCACATATCTTGCAGAAGTTAGACTTGTGCTTAGCTTGCTGACTTTCTGAAGACAGAAACACAAGTTCACCATCCAGAATTCCATTAAATTATAGATTTCTTGTGTTTTTTCTTTAACAGGAATAAATTGAAGGCTTTCTAGTGTCCAAATGACATGCTTAAAGCTCTACTTAGCATTTAAAACCCGACCATATGCTCTTTTGCCAGCCACTCAGAGAGATGCTCATCTATAGCTTATCACCATGCTGTAGAAAGGGAAAGGAAGACAGGTTATAACATTCATTTGACAGACTCTGTGAAAATAAAACAACTGAAAAAGAATAGCAAATACCAATTCAGGACAAAACATACTTTATTGTACTGTAATGTCAGAAGTACAAGAAAAGTACTGCAGAGAACCATGCTAATGGGGCTTCTGGGGTTTGTAAAGACAGAAAAAATCCCAAGATAATGGGGTACTACTGTACTCAGTGCAAAAACTGATTTGAGGCACAAGTACACTACTGTTTAAGCAGCTTGATTCAAGCACAGCTCTGGTATGTGATCTACTCTGTTTTCCTTCTATATGACATTTCTATAATAAAGCTACTTACATCAAACAGGCAGCAAATTCAAGTCAGGGGTGTCCAAATTGCCACTAAGCAACCAAAAAAAAAATAAAGAAAAATACTCTGCATAGTCAACTCCCATATTTTAGTTTCAGAGGTGGAGCTGCAGCTAGTGAAGAAGTTACTCTGTTTCTCCTTGTACACCCATGGGTAATCTGTTTCACCTTGACCACCATTTATCCAATACAAGAAAAAAAATACAGACACGAAACTTTGATAATGAATCGTACATATCTAACATTCAGAATAGTTGCAGCCCTTGAGATCTCAACTTATGGCTTAAGACAATGAAAGTGTTTGGGCACCCTTGAGCTAAGTTAACAAAGAGCATTTTTGCTACCAGGCAAGCAAGATCACTGTTTTAAACAAGAGACCTCTACAAGGAAGCAGGAACCCAAGTCACTAGTTATTACTAGGCGACATGTACTGCTGCCCAGGAAGATAAAAACATTAACATCACAACGAAAAAGTTCAACTAAGTTGAAAGAGTTTCAACACCAGAAGTGGCATTTGAAAACAAGCTGTTGAGTTAACCTTTTCACAAGATGCAGATTGTATAACTGGATGCATGAACAAACATGCTGGCAGTCTTCTCCTTTTACACAGCAGCTGTGTTTAACATAGGAAGTTCCGGGTTTGAAGAAAGCCACTTGAATTAAGGTTTGCAACTGCCCATCTACTTAATGAGATCAGTAGAGAAACAAAAAATTAACTGCCAAAACAGGAGTTTCTCAGTGGATCCTTATCATCACAAACACAGCTTTTGTTCTGTAAGCAACGCAAGACTAAACAGACAACTACTATATTATTATTATGGGTATAAGTTACATCTGTTAAAATTAAAAAAAGAGAAAAAGAAAGCCAAGCAGTTTTGCCCTATTTCAAGAATAGTTTCCAATCAACACCAGTTTACATGGTGACTGGGACTTCACAAATAAACAAGGAATGGTGACATCTTTGGGTCAAGAATGACAAGAAAAAATGGGCTCTGTGCTACCAATCAACCTCAACAAGAATATGGCACAAGGGCCAGCCCAAGCTGTACCAACACTGAACCTTTAGCACTCGGCACAAATTCGGATCTCTTGACTTTAGCTAGCAAATCAGGTGAAAAGATTGAGTAGAAAAAAAAGTAGCTAAAATCTTATGCCAAAAATTGGAATATACTTTTTAAAAAAAACACCTGTAAATTTTAAAATAACTTTATGCTGACATCAGTTTGTGCAAACTAAAAAAGAAACAAAACAACCATTGATCTCTCTCTAACAAAAGAAAAATTCTCCCAACATTTTCCTTTCAGCTCACTGTATCTGCAGATACTGTCTCAGATCTAACAGATGAAAACACAAGAGAGAAGAACTTACAGCAACTGCAAAACAATCTTTCTACAAACAGCTGCTGGAGGGAAAGTAAAAGATAAAGGAACAAAGAAAGGAAGGTTCCATCTGAAATACTCTCACAATCTTTCCCACTCTGTAGTCCATGAATCCGACTCTGATGCTAAGGTGACAGTGTATGTAAGCAGATTTTTTTTTGTTGATTTTATTACTTTAAGTTTCAGATGAAGAGAACCTGACAGGAGATTCAAGCCTCTTCAGGAATTGTCAGATGGAACGTGCTCCTCAAATCCTTCGCTCTCTCGGACCAAAGCTCTTTCCAGGATAACGCGGCCTTCCTTGTAGCGCTGGCTGTCTTCGGTGGCAAATTCATAGATCCAACCCAGTTTGCTGTTGCAGTTCTTGCAGCTCACATCTCGAACCATGTGGCGGCCAGTGAGCATGACCCGATCCTGAACTTCACTGTACTGCAGATTCACCACCTGATACGAATGTACAGAAGGAATAAATTAATGAAGTCAGCCTGGAGTGAAACTTGAAAACAACAGGCACGACTCTCAGCGCTTTAAAAGTAAAGAGTTTGTGGCACTTGAAAGCTCAGGTGTAATAGTCTGCAGCCCTGAAGATCTCCTGCCTAGAAGAGGTAATGCCCTTGAAGATGTATTTCTCAGGGGTGTATAACCACCACTGTTTAACTGAGGGGCATGAAATTCTTCCATAATAAGTACATGAATGCACAGTACTGTGTTCAGCTTTGGGTGAGAAAGGCCACGGTGAACTCAACTAACCAAGACCAAACCACTTGTACTGCATCTACCCTATCTGCAGAAAGCCATTTTTCAAAAGCAAATAGCTCACCCTCAGCTTCTTACCTACCTTGTTAAAAAGAAAGGCTCTTCCTGTGGCCCCTGTGAAGCGAGTGGAGATGAGCTCTGAACGGTTGGTCAGAATTGTGTCACAGTTTGCACAGGAGAACAGGCGAGTGCCACCAATGTGATCCAGAAAAATTCTTCCCATTTTTAGAGCTTATGTAAGTTAGTAGGCAAGACCTGAAAGCAAGAAGAAAGATCACATAGTTTCAAAGAAAGCACTGCAGCAAACAAAACCAGAGAAAGTCGCGCACACAGTGCTGAATATTCCGCACATCAAAACTACAGACTGCTTCTGTCTGTTCTGACCAGGTTAAGAAACATCAAACTCAACCCAAACAATCAGCCCTTCCCTAAAAGGGACCATCTTAGCACACATAGATACAAATTAATTACATTAAATAAGGAAAACATGAACCAAAACTCTTTAAATACAGTGCAGATGTTTCCAGCCCAGTCTCCTACTGGACCACACGGTTCTTAAAACAACAAGCTTCTACTTTTTCCCTCTTTTTTTTCTCTAATAAGATGCTGAAATTCCATTCCAGTCACTGTTCCCAACTACTCACCCACCTTAGTCAGCACTGGAAAATGAAATACAGTCAAGCACGTTGAGTCACCAAAGCAATTATAGTTTAATCATCCCAAATCACTCCCCCCACCTTTTATAAATACATTTCTCCTATGCTTTGCATATTTGTCATATGCAGCCACACGCTACCACCATCCAGGATGCTTTTGTCTCCTGCTGTAGCAGACTGGGCTCCTGCACTTACCATTTCACACCAGGCAGCTTTAGGAACAAACATTTAAAGCCGCCTAATCTAAACACAAAACAGTGCCATTTACACAAGCACTTTCCAAAACGTCATCCCTAAAATATCTGAGCAACTCCTCAGATCAGAAAAAGGAGCTTCAAGAGTGAGTAACACAGATTCACAGACCTTTGTAGGTAGCAAAAATTAAAGCATCTCAGCAACTTATCAGACAATCAAAAACTCAAATAATGACGAGATAACACAATAAAGGAGTTAAATGATGATCCCATTTCAACTGCATCAAAGTTTTAGCACTAAACAAGTTAAATATGCCTCCTCTTGTTCTTCAGATGTGGAATCAGAAATCAGGACCTTGTATGGCCGTGCATAAAAAAAGTGTAAGTAAATCTGACACAGTGCAATAGGAACACCGTTGGGGTTTTATGTTTCAGAGCAGAAACAATGCGCCGTTTATAGGGAAATTCATCAGGTGGCATGTAAGTCAAGTTGAGTATTTTATGCCAAACTCCCCGGGAAGCACAAATACCAAAGCTAAATCTATTTCAAGTTTAAGGGGTTAGCATTCTGTATCTCATCTGAAGGATACAGAAACATTCCAAGCAACAGAATGACAATTTCCTTTCTGGGCGATACAATGACCACTGCTCTTCTTGCAACATCAAATGTAACAGGTTCCAAGTTTAGACCTGAAGGTAGAGGTATAACTCCGTGTGATTCCACCCAAAACACTGTTCTCCTTCCATTTCTCTAATTCTACCATTTCTACTAATTCTGGGTACCATCATTTCTAAGCTGATTTGGCTGCGGATTAAAAACAATTGGTTGATCAGAAGTATGGCACTGTGTATGCACTGAAGCACTGAGTCCTTAAAAGTCCAAACATTTAAATAAATATCTCCAAAGACTCCAGATGTGAAAAACTTGCCTAGGAATATAAGATCTAAAACACTTAATGATTTGTATCACTCCAAGGAGCTGAAAGATACCTCATCAAGTAACAAAATGATAAACTTTCAGTGGGACACAGGTCCTAACAGAAAGACAAAGCAAGATATATCCCATGGTGGCACAAGGCTATGGGAATTCCTGCTGAAGTTACAGCAGAATGTAACAGACCAACCTGCACTGGGAGAACGTCCTCCAGGGTACACTGCACCAGAATGGTGACACATCTTTTGGAAAAGAGAAACACGTGTCAAAGTGTAGAAAATGAACCTCTATAATCTGCATTACAACAAAGAGGTCTCTGAGAAACGTGCTCAGAAGTTAACATCATCCTACTAGGATTTCTAACATTGAAAATAACCACTGGACTCATCTGCCCCTCTGCAGATGTCATGTAAAGCAGCTCGAACCCCTCTCATTAGCTCTCTGTTTTGATGGTTACAGAATTTCAGTGACCTGATACAGATCCAGCTAAGGACTAGCCACCTTGCACTGCTCTTCACATTGCTTCTCACAGCTGTAAGAGGTAGAGAAGCTGAAAATGACTGCTAGTGAGGCAGCCTCCAATGCTGCACTGCACATGAACTTTTGAAGAGAACTAACAAGGAACTGCTTTTCTCTCACATATAATTTAGAGAATTTTAACTCGGGCTCATTTCCCCCCACCTTTTTCTTTATTCTGTCAAGCAAAAAACATGACAGTATTCACTCGTAACACCAGCAAAGGTGGTATACTGTGAGTATGCTGCTCTCCTCTTATGTGAAGTTCCTGAATTCTGTGGTGTCTGCTCTCTATATACTGAAGAAAACAGCAGATGCACAACTGAACAAAGGAAAGCAATTCTCAACTGGGAAAACAGAAACAGCACACATGAAGCTCTATTGAAAATGGAGCTGGGACTCACATACCTTATATACAAGCTGTGTACAAAGTCACCCAAGAGAAGCATGGTTTTCTTTTTCATATAGTTCTCATTTTCTGTGTGAGCATCTGTTTAGGTTTCTACATACATTAATGATTTGAAAATAAAAACGCTACAGGCAGTGGAAGGCTCTCTTAGATCAAAGAAAAAGCCAAAGAATTATGAAAAATTAATGCTTGAGTTCCTCCAATCAGAGGAAGAGCAAATGCACAGCAGGTGCACTTATCCACTCATCCACACTTCATATTGACAAATAGGAGAAATAATGCCCATCTGGGCAGAGCTAGCCAATTCCCACTGCCACTCACAACCTCAGGAAGCACCACCACCACATCACACCAATGCCATCATGCTAACCAGCAGAATTTCCAGAAGCAGCAGACAGGAATTTCAGTTGCTTATAAAACCAAAGGGTGAAAAAATAATAGACATTTTTTGGACTATGTTTCCTTTTTTGAAATCAAATTAAACACTCATAGGATGTGTGTTCATGATGAAGTCATCGTCATCCTGTCCTCATCCAAATTACCAAGGCCAAGTCATAACATTAAATTAATGGATTCAAAATAAGAGTGGCAGAGTTATTTACTTTATATCCCATTACCACCTGTCAAACCCACACAGCTCAAAGAGGCAGGCAGTTCTGCAAAGGGACAGCAGGTGCCACTGCATCCTAAGTCAGCACTCAGAACACCACATCAACCCACACCCCTCAGAGCATGTTTAGAAGACTCAGAGCAATAGTCTTACCTAGCTAGCAAGGCTTGTTGACAGCACCCTGCTGTGATGGTACAAACCTTGATATGTATCCTTAGTCATAACATAAAACATTTCCTGCCTGCATGCTTCTCCCAGTAAGAGCACGGACAGACAGGAAACACGAGCACTGTGGCTGTGTGCTATATGCACTCCCAGGGCAGCGTGCTCCTGCACTTACACCTGTCTTTAAGTGTTGGTTTTGACAACACTGAGCAACAGCTGTCCAAGAGCTGACATTTGACAACTGAAATTGCACCACTATCTGCACACTGAGCTCC
Organism: Odontophorus gujanensis; assembly: GCA_013399175.1. Lineage (NCBI taxonomy): Eukaryota > Metazoa > Chordata > Aves > Galliformes > Odontophoridae > Odontophorus > Odontophorus gujanensis. The sequence goes on from VXAB01001864.1 coordinate 426,789, forward strand.
AAAAACTGGAAGCACAGTGTAGCTGGTATTCGTAGTACCTGATCCGTATCCCCTCATAAATAATAAAGAAGAAATGGAAAGAGTTTTTATTAACATTTTTATAACTAACAGCCAGCGTTTTATCGTCTGAGGGAGCATCTCTTGAAGGCACGGGACCATCAAGGTTTGGGAGAGCCAGAAGGCACACACTGGACTGCAGATACTGCAGAAACCTCACTGCTGCTTCAGCACCATCTACCGCATCTCCAACCTGCAACAGAAAACAGCTGCCAGTTATACAGAGCTACAACAGCCCCTCTTTCTCCATTTCTCTAACTAAAATCATTTTCCTTTGTATGCTGAGCCAACAAGCACTCTGCCCTCCCTGAGGAATGATGATGCATTCCCCCAGGCACATTAAAACCTTCTCAAGAGGTACTTACCCCGGAATCAGGCTTAAACTTCCTCTTTGCATCTCAGGAACAGGCCTTTAGCTTTCTCTTCTCATCTCAAAGACGGACCAAAGAGGAAAAAGAATACTTAGCACAGCTACACAAGACTGCACATAAAAGAATCACTTGGTAAGGAAAAAAAATAAACAACGACAAAACTGATCTTTACCTTCCCAGGTTTCTGCTGCTCACAAGCAAGGGTGCATCTGAAAACACTGTCCCGGCAGGTCTGAGATGTGGCAGTCCTCCAATATGACTTTAGTGACTGTTAAATCGAGCAGGGCCCAGCCTCTGGCCTCTGCCTACATGCAGAATTCGTTATCAGAAAGCACCGTTTGTAGCCAAAAGCAAAGCAAGAAGGAAGTTAACAGTCAAACGACCAAAGAAGCCTTGATGGCATAATGAATGCTGTGCCCAGATACAGTGTGTGCCACCCACCCACAACAAGGCACAGAACTGTGTTAGGGCACGTTACAGCAGTGCAATTTCCTATTGCAAACTGGCTTGTTCAGGTAAAGGGAAAGCTGCTCACGCAGACTCTGCACTTAAATACTCTAACGTACATGATGCTGGTGTATGCAAACACTAAGACAGGATTTTGTTTCAAGTTTACAGATAGCAGAGGCACACAGATGGGTGCTGGTTCCTAACACAGCCCCCATACCCCAGCATCTCCCCCACAGTAACTTACATCATCACAACACTCTTGCTAGATAACATCTAAAAGTATTATTTTACAAGTGGTATCAGACTCAGACCAGTTTCTTCCCCACTACACAGGGCCTCAAGTTAGTAACAATTTCAGTCTCCTTGTTTCCTTCTTACCTTCTCTCTTAATTCCTCAAACGTTTTAAGAAATCTGTATTTTCTGGTTTTGTAATGACTTCACTTTTACAGCAGGTATAAATAACTAACTTTTTGCCAATCAATCAGTTGCACAACTTTTGGAAAACCAAACTAATTCAGATGCTTTCACAATTTGTAGAGTCAGCACGGTACAAATCTCCACCAGAAGACAGGAATGGTTAAAATGAGTTGTACGAAAAAATAATATACGGACATCCAGTGGTGAGAAGACAACAACCACTCAAACTACATCCACTGCCTGAAAGGTTGTCAATACTACAAGGGCATCTCACCAACAAATTCTCACACCACCTAAGAAATTGCTAAGTGAAGCTAGAGGCTCTGAAAGGAAGACAGCCTCAAAACTTAATACTGACAGCATACAGGCACTTCATTTATATGTTTTACAACTTATTTTTTTTTTAAGTGAAGTCTTTCCCAAGGGGATTGTATAGCTCAGCAAAAGCTGAGCAACTCAAGGTTTCAACATAGGTCAAATGATAGTAAACAAACATGAACCAATGACCCGTGCTTGGACAACACTACTTAACTTGTGATGAGTACCAGCAGAGGGAAAGCTAAAAATATAAATATATAGATGTGCAGCTAGGATGTCAGATGACAAGCAACAAATCTGGTTGGCTGTGGTTGCCTTTCCTACTGGGCTTTAAGGTGCAGTTTATTCTATCCTCCAATTTATGCCAGCCACACCTGAAACCTACTCATCATCAGTATTAAAAACCACCTCCCAGTGATCCAACCTGCACTCATGAAGCTAAATACTTCAGCAGACAGAGAAATGAAAGCAGGAGGCGATAGAAGGCTCCAAAACACTGTTTGAACAATATCGAGCAGGACTAAAATTAGAGGAAGAGTACTGCTTAAAAACTGAGCTGGTCACAAGCATCACTTGACTTTGGCTACCCAGAGCGGGCCCACGCATTACAGGATTAGGGTGACTTTAGGTTTATTGCAAGTGACCGCAGCCCCTGGGGGGCACCATGCTCCGCACCCCTCCCTCCTGAGACATAAACGCTCTTTACCATTAATCGAACCACGTGAGCGTTAATAATTGAAGACATTAAAACAAAACAATTAAAGAAACCCCACAACATTAAGTTCTATTCCAGAACGCCGCACTTATTCTTAAACAAACGCAGACCAGACCCGACCTACGCCGCCGGATGAGCCCCGCTCCCCAAGGGGGCAATGGAGGGGCAGCACGAAACCCACGCGTGCGCGGTGCGGTCGCGCGCGGCACCCGTTGCCCCCGCCGCGCACAAAGCCCCCCGCGGGGGCGGGCCCGGCCGCGCGGAGTCACGTGACGGCGCGTAGCCAATCGCCGGCGGCTCGGCCCCCCGGCGCCGCCGCCGGGCGCCGNGCGCGTCCATCGGCGGGGCCTGCGCTGGGGGCGGCGCCTGCTGAGGTATCTGCAACAGCAAGGGTGGTTTTGTTATCCCGTCACCCTCACTAAAAGATTCTTGAGTATAACGTTCCAAAGCATCCAAGAGCCGTATCAGAGGAAGAACTCGATGTCCAAAGGGGGACTAGGAATTCATGCACAGTTATTAAGATGCCAGGAGCAGAGGCAGTAAGCAGGCTGGATGCCAGGAATGCATAAAGCTCTCCTGTGGAGATGAAGAATCACTGCTGTGAGCATCACAGTTCAGGGAGAGCAACAGAGGAGCAAAACTCAACCTGTAGCTAGACACTACTGCAGCCAGCAGTGCTCACTGCCATTCTCCAGCAACGAAAGCATATTTGCCAAGTAGACTGGGTGTGGATACAAACACAGCAAAGATGGGATCTTGCTGGTGGCCTTGGAAGATCCTTTTCAGTTTTCCATAGGGGAGAATGATTCCTGAAAAAACGAGAGCTTTCAGGTTGTGATCTCTCACAGTTATTCTTCCTGCTTACAGGTGAACCATTTCATCTTGCCAAGGGACAGGATCACTCCATCTCTCCTTTTCTAAAAGTGTTCAGAAACCACACTCAAACACATCAGAACAGCCACATACCAGGAAAGGAGATGAACGTTTGAAGGGAGAGCCCCTGCTCCAGTGCACATCAACTTTGTCAAATGGTCAGAGCTGTCGCTATTGTTTGTGAGCACTGGATGAGAACAATGACAGATTGGGCTAGAAAGAGCCCTACACAGGGAAGCTGAGAGCACATGTACAGCAGGACACATTTTAATGACTACCTAGCTTCACTGTTTTTTTGTATAACCAGAGGCAAATACTAGTTTGGGGTTATGTATACATACACACACTCAAGGCCTGGATGGATTCCTGTAGCATTGTTTTTAGTTGGACATCTTCCAAGAGATCAAACTGGCCCATTACATTTATCACTTCCCAGTGATAAATGGGAGAGCGAAGAAAGATGGCAGTCTTTTCTGTTTGCTAGTCCTAGGAGGTTGTCCTCAGCTACACTCAGCAATGCAGAATTCCCTTGAAGGTCCTGAACCTGATTCAGTATTGTCATCAGACTTCTAACAGTGCCACCCCACTGTTCAAGAGGCATGGCTTTAGGTGTCTAAGGAAAAGAAACAGCCCCACTCTATATTTAATACTCTTTTGTTCATAGATAACTACACAAAGTCATTTATCAAGGATGCTAAAGTCAAAGGAATCAGCAAAAGGCAAGCAAAACTTGGAAGAGGAAACAAAGGACCCACATAAAAAATTAGAAGGCAACAGTACATGCAAGCCTATCCACTAATTATCTGCATCCATACCACCAAAGCTTTGGGGTAAGGGCTTGGTTTGTGATCTGCATTACAACGTAATCATACTTGGCTGTAGTCAAACATCCCTCTGAAGGCAGAATACGCATAAGATGGGAGGAGAGCTCAGTGGATGAGCGTGCTCATTTAAAACCAGTCTCCAGAATGAAGAACTTTGAGAAGTGCAGCTTGTGAGTCTGTCTTCTCTCCGGCAGCAACCACAAGTTGGTGGAACCACCTCCTTTTAGGCACTGTGTTTTAGCAAATGAAGCTTGCTGACAGAAGCCCACACCTGGTGCATCAGAAAAGCCTTTGCTCCCTTTCTGCAAATGCTTTAGTGGTCTTTGAAGGGTGGCCCGTTGACACTGAGGTCAGCTGTACACCTGAGTGAATGCCAACATTTTTGCCTCTGGGATAAAGTAAGAGATGACACGGTTCTGAAGCCCCTTGGCATGCCAGACTGAGGATGGCAGGGCTTGTCCAGGATGCAGAGAAAGGAGTTCTCCATTTGCTCTGCTCTCCACAGGCTTTGCTCTGTGGAACTGGGTAGCTTTCACTTGGGCAGCATCTCGTACAGTAACATTGTATGATATGGCACTGTTCATCCTATGTAATTGGCCTTGCACAGGGCCAGCTCAGGGGTGGACTGGCTGGAGGATTTGTAAAGGTAGCCTGAGTTGCTTCAAAGTCAGGGCACTGCCAGCACCTCAGCATGGAAATGAGCTGCAGCAATGACAGCTTGAGGTGGGACAGGCACACCCAACACCGAATGAGGTGAAGGGCACCGCAGGCTCTGGACCAAAAGAGAAAAGCTTTAAAAGAAGATTTGGACATGCCATGTTTTGAAAGGGACAAGGAGCAGGAACAGAGCAAACAAAAACAGTAATTTGCCAACAAAGCATGAAAAAGTATTCCATTACCACTGTTGCATCATTATTACTCAAGCTTCTAGGCATCTGCTAATGTGACAGCTAAATTCTGTTACTGTGCTTTGACAGGTTTTTAAAAGGCCTCTTAGAGGTGCCTCACTCAAATACAGAGGCTCAGGCAGGAGGGGCTTGGTCATAGTCCAGCTTCAGTCTGGAATGTGGGAGGCTAGATGAAGCAATTGTTCCCTCATAGATCTCTTAACAGGCAAAAAGCGAACGTACCCTCACAGGTGCTTTGAAAAGACTCATTATACTGGACTAACTAACCAATCTAATTATTGAATCTTAGCCCTTGAAAGACACAATGCGAAAAGAACAGCATCCACCTCATGCTGAATTCTGAAAGACAGCATACCTGCACAGGTGTGTTAGGTATGCCAGCTCCTCTTGTCTTCAGATGCGTTTATCATACAGAACTACAAGAAGAGAAGATAATCAGCACAGCAAACTAGAGACTTTACAGGCCAATTAGCAAAACTGAGGGTTCCCTGTAGACCTGCAGCATAAGGGTATATGTTCCTCTGCGTGTCCAAGCACGTCCCAGGCTTTAGTACAGCTCCGGGCACAGTCAGGCTTATAAGGCACACTATGAAGAGAGGTGACAAATGCATAGCCCATGTTTGCTCACACACTACTTGCCACTCCCCGCCTCTGCTAACTTGACAGCATCCTAAAAGCAAACTCCAGTGGTGAGGAGAAGATAGAGCTGAAGAAACCTTTAGCAGACTAAATAAATACATAGAAGGATGGTCATCTTACATGAGCCCCACCCTAAGACAGAAAGAGGAACTGTGTGCTATAAGTAGACATATTCCTCATGGGGCCCATATCTGCAAGTGCATGTGGATTGCTCTGCTTGAGTGAATATAAAGTGAAGTGCCAAAAATAGCTGGACCCCCCTGCAAAGATTACTAGTGTGTTCTCCTAACTTAAATGAGGGCAAGCTTACCTCCAAAATATTTGTCAGGCAAGCTCACTGAGCCCTTCCATACTTTTCCTTTCCAGACAGCTCAAATCTGATAGTCAAACCTATTGGGATTTGGGGTTTGTCTGTTTTTGTTTATCTTTTTACCTCAAGCCAAGAAGCAAAGTTGTAAACTCACATTGTATAGACACTGTAGAAACCACTTGTGAGCCAAGGGAGGTGACTTCTCCAAGTCATGTAAGTCTTGAGTAAATGTATTTCTATTTGGAAGATTTCACAAAGGAGCAGAGGAGTGCAGGGCACTTTTTCCCAAAATAGTAAGCAAGCAAGATTAATCCAGAGATGCTTACACACAAAAATTGTGAGCTGATGAAACAAAAGGAACAGCTCAGGATTAAGGACAGCAAAGCAAAATGACAGAGCCAAGGGATGGATTAAAAATAAATAGGTCAAAGTCTGCCTGAAACACCGTGAAGAGCTTTCTCCTACCAGTTTCAATTCTGCACCTGGAGAGAGAGCAGACTGGAACCATTTGTCATGCAGGTGAGTTTCCCCGTGGCTGTTAATTGCCCAGACACCATTAGTGGCCACTGATAGCTAATGAAGTGTCTCACTGCCTCCTCCCTGCCTGACTTCTGGGACAGCGATGCACCCACAAGCCATTCTACGCTGCTGTGCAACCTTCCACTGGCAGCCCACTTACCCTTATCTGTGCTAGCTCACCGTTCCTTATAGCTGTCATTAGCTGCTGAGGAATGAAGATGGTGGATCTTGGCTGGGGGGAGGCAGTGATTCATCACGTACACCCATGAGCAACACGTCAGCAAACACAACTGGGAGTGAACTCACCCTCATGGTTGCTAAATGATCAATTTAGATTAATCAAGACTTCATTGTTTGCGGTGGGGATTTTTCTATTCATTATTTTTATTCAAGGTAACTTGGGAAGTTTTCTTTTGTGTGGCGTAGTTCTGTATAGGTTGACTCATCACACTTGAGGGCAAATGATCCTTGGCCCTCCATCTTAGCTGTTAAGCTTACCGGTAGGCAGCTTGTTTGTTTTATCTGTTCCTCTTTGGTTCCTTGGCCTACACCCACAACCTGATCTTTTGTGAGCATGTAGGCAGTGGCAAGCCCCAGTTCTGAATGCAGAAGTCAATCTAATGTTGTAAGAGAGCTGAGAAACACAAGTTCAATGGAAACCCAGATAAATTTTTCTCAGTACCACTGCTTAAAGTAAGCCCACGGAGTGAACAATAAGCTGAAGTGGCCTTGTAGGTAAACCATTTAGCAATAGCCTTAGACACCACTTTAGGATGAAAAGCCACCTTATAAAAGAGGCCTCTTTTGCATATCTCACTACAGTATCATAACCTGCTCCTTTTGTTGCCTCAAGCAATCCGGTGTTTGGCAGCTCTGTGCAGATCATCCCCCCTCACCAGCTCTGTGCAGATCATCCCCCCTCACCGTGTGCTGCCTGCATGGTCCTCCACTGCTTTTCTCTGATTCTCTGCTCTGTGCAGTCCTAGGGGCTGTATCAGATGTGGGGAACTGATTAACTCACCACGTGCCCCGTATGACAGAGGAGCTGCACATATAATTGGTACCTTATTTTATCAGGGATAATTTTTTAGAATGAGGCCTGTAATAAAGGGGCTTAGATTTAAATCCTCCCTGATCAGGGAGAGGGAAGCAGAGAAAGCAGCTGGGTCTGTCTGGGATGGCAGCGGTCTGTGCTATATCCTTTCTTGAAGCTGGGAGAAGAAAGTTGTAAGAAACCAGACATTTATGTCACAGTTACCTCGATTTTACTGAAGGCAAACAGGAGGTTTTCCTACCTGTTTCCACCCTGAAGCAGTGCTTCTGTAAACAGAATACCAAGAAGCACTTATTTTTAAAAGGAGTGATTCATATATACTCGTTTTTATTTAAAGTCAAATTGTTTTCTGGGGGATTTAAGTCTCCGCTGACTGTTTATAATGCGAAATGACACAAAGCAGGGCTGTCACATAGCAATTGGAGAAGAATGCTGGCTAGAAGAGAAACTGGCTATTCCCGTTTTGCTGTCTGGGTGGGATGGAGCTGCAGCCAGCAGAGCCACTTGAAACGCTGCTACAAGAAGCTCAGCAGGTCACCGCTGTTGCTAGGCAGGGTTGGCCAGCACAAGCAGCAAAAGAGTAATTTCATCTTTAATAATTCAGCGTGGTACTGACAGGTGCGGGTTCAGTCTTCAGACACTGATTTGTACTGGAGATGTGACTGTCCCCCTTTCTTTTCTCCCCTAGTCTAATTTGCTTGGAATGGGGCATGATTCTTGGCGCAGGCTCGTGGGTGGTGTCTTCCAGAACCAGCACACAGATACCAGTAACTCCAGCATTGTTACCACCCATGCAACCAAGCCACCTGGAAAATCTGGGCCAAAAAGCCATTTGTGGACAGCCCTGCAGGGAGACAGTGTGTTTTAATTAACTGGCAGAAAACATTGGTACCTAGTGATTGCCAGTTGCACCTGGGGCAGCGATCCTGGCTGCCCACTGCAATTTCTGCTACCTCTACAGAGGAAAGACCTTGTGGTATTAACCTTCTCTTTTTTTTTTCCTCTGAGGAGCTAAAAATATGCTCTTTGGAAAGCACAAAGCGATACTGGTTTGGGAGAGGAAAGAGAGGGAGCAAAGAAATCTGGGACCAACACAGAGAGCACGCTGACAAATCTGCAAAGCATTTTCAGTCACAGTGGTTCACAGGGAATATTGGGTTATGAAAATCATAGTCATCTGTCCCATAAGTAATTATCTGAGTGGATTAGTCACTGCCGGCTTTGGCAGAGCTTTTCATTTTATTTGTAACTAGAGACTGCAATCTCCAGTCCTGTCAGAGCTGCGTGTGGCCAAAAAACGTGTCCACGAGGATGACATGGTGCAGTATCTCCAGCTTGTCTTCTAGGCATTAGGGAGCAGGAGGATGCTGAGTGGCATTTTTAGGGGGATGAAAGCAGTGCTATCTGCTCACAAGAGCCTTGGGCTGTTTGGGCTGAAGAGGCGAGGCCACGTGGGGGTGGCCAGGGGGGGCACTGAAAACTCCAGAGAGAAATGAAATGTGGAGGGAACAAACTGCAAAGGATTTTGGCTGTGATTTTGCCCTTTCTGGTTGTGTCAGGTGGTTGAAATAGAAATGTCCTCCAAAGCCTTCCCTTGGGTTAGATGGGGACGTGATCAGCGTTCGCCCCGGGCTGAAAGTCCCAGCAGTGCTATTTTCCAGCACCGCTTGAAGAAATATCGTCAGCAGCAATGATAGGAGAGGGCTGAGGTCTCAAGGGTGTTTGATAATACATATTTTGAAACCCCAAAGAAGTCTTGCACTCAGATGTGAGCCTGCTGGTTCTCATTCGCACTTTCAGCAGATGTTTATCACAGCACAGGCACCATCAGCCGCTGTCTGCAAAGCTATCAGAGGGGCAGGGAGTCACTGAGGTAGAGTTGTATTTTTGCTGTTCTGAAGTGTAGGCTCAACTTGTACCACACAGCAAACTGCTCTTGGCTACTCTGTTAACTTGTCATGCTTCCAGTTTTCCGAAGGGCAGTCTGCAGATCCTCCACAGGCAATGAAATATCGTGGCACATTTAATCAGTGTTGATTCCCTGAAAAAGTCCTGGGAAACAAGATTTAAAGAGAAGAGCCGAGCGTGCTGCCTTTAGTGGCCATATGCTGGTATGTTTTCTTTCAGACTGGGATCCAGCAGTAGCTAGTATTTGCAGGCACAGAAATAGTAACAGCACAGACTGGGAATAAACAGCATTCCAGAATTGTATTGAGAAGTAGCATTCTTTATTTCAGAGAGGGAAGCAGAAGGAAGAAAAAAGAAAGAGGTAAAGGCAGTGCACATCAGAGGTTATGGGGCCAGCACATCAGGGGCTCATTTCTTGTTGGCATCCCAGTGACGAGGAGCTTTTTTAGGAAGGGATTTGAAGGAGGATAATTGGCAGATGTTCAGGACGAAGGTGAAGTGATGGTGGATGTAAAAAGGAAACACTCCATGAAAGTGAATAACCCAAGCTGCTTTGCATCAGTGAGGTATGCATTTTGATGCCTTTCTCTCTGAAATTTTGTAGGCATATTGTAAAAACATTTATCACATAATTTTTCTTTCTTCTGTGTGTGTGTGTGTGTTAAACACATCAATATTTAATATTAAAAACAAACTAACTAGCAAAACAAAACCAACCTATATTGCTTGTCGCATGCACTCAGTGCTTGGCTGCAGCATCATCTGCAGTTCTCTTCCAGCTCTGGTTGAGCAGCTTTCTCTCAAAGGTGTTGTTCCCTTTTGTGTGACAGAGAAGCAGAGCAGCTACAGTTCTTCAGGGCTGGAGAATGCTCCAATGCTGACAATGGAGGAGACGGGGAGATACCCTACATGACAAAATAATCCCTTGAGCAGAGCTCTGGAAATACAACCTGAGTTTGCAGAGGAGGGCAGTTCAGTTGCCAGAGGACTGATACTGCAGCACTTCCTAGAGCCTTTGTGGCTCTGAACCCAAGGGAGACATGAGGCTGTAGCAAGGAGCTGCTGTTCATGTGTGAGTCTACGTTTGATACTCTGAAACAGAGTTCTGTTTAGCTTGCTTCACTGAGGAAACAAAGCTTAGCTCTTAAACTGCTAGTCCATCTGTTTCTCCTTCGGTGGTTTCCCAGCACGTTTGGAGCCCATCAGCCAAGGTCAACTAAATGTGACTGTGAGACAGGGCCGTTCCTTCTGTCCTGTCAGTCCATGCCCAGCTATGAGCCCACCAAGCTGGTGCCCACCCAGGGAGCAGGTACTGACTGTCTGCTGGGGAGAGCTCCCTTCCTAACCAATGCAGTAATCAGCTTAAACCCCTCCAGATGACATCTAATTAGCACAGGTTCTCTAAGAAGCTATCTCACAGCTATTTTGTGTAATAAAAAATACACCTATAACATTTTGTATGTCAGTGATTAGAAGTACCGTGACAGGACATTACACATTACTAAAGCTGGCATTTTTGCTTGACTCTGTTTTATAGAAACCTTTTGAAGACTGTTTTTGCAAAGCAATCACAATTGTTATTTATAAACAGATTCCCCTATCACTCCCTTGGCCTGACCTCACACCATCAGCTAAACAGGCTTAGCTTTCAGATGTCTTTAGGGATTACTGTACATCTGTCCATAGTGATGACTAGGATTGAGTGATCTTTTCTGCAAATACAGTGTAGCCTTTAGGAAGTAACTGCTTACTTGCGTGTTACCTTCAGAATCAAGAAGATGACTAAAAACTGCTGCTTCCTTGCACTAGGGAGCTATGATTAAAGAGGAACCTGCGCCTAGAGTTGCCTGTGTTCCCCTGCACATGAATATTTGTCCACACAGCTCTGGAGAAGGCAGCTAGCAATCAAACAGCTGACTGTGAATCCCCACAATGTCACCAGCCTCAACCTCTGAGGCTGAAGCAGGAGCAAGTACTTCTACATCATCATATTCCTGTTTTAAATATCTCAAATGGCAAAGGTTCCATCTTCCTCGGCAAAATTCATTAAAGCCCATACAAGAGGCTACTGAAAGGAAAAGTCAATTGAGGCATGTGGGACAGGGACAGTGTGGACCGTTGGGGTATGATGTCGCTCAAAGGCAGCGAGGGCAGGCAGGAGAGCACTCAGGAGGACAGAAGGGCTGACCATGCTACTTCCTCACCATCACCACCCAGCGTGACTATCCATTTGGCTAAAGCAAAGTGGAGGAGTATCAGTCATTTTCACATGAGAGAGGTCTTGAAGCTTCGTTAATACGATTTCAGTATTGTTCTTTTGAAACAATCCTGCTTAACCAAGGTGACCCACCAGACTTTTCCCACCTCTAATCTTAGTGTGATTTTATAAAATGGGTACTTCTGACATGTCATCTGGAAACATTAAGCAGGGAGGTGAAAGGGCTGAATGTCTTGAGTTTAAACCATCCATTTTGTGGATAGAAAAATGAATTGACTAAGTGCTAGTACATTTGTCATAGGGCTATTATATCTGAATTTTCTTCTGAGATGGTTACAAGCTGCTGGTGAATGGGATAGAATTAGATCTTTGTAGAACTCTGTGCAGATGATTTTCTTGGAAATTTTCTTTTGTCTGAAGCATCTGCTATCCAAAATATGTGATGTGATGTGATATTTTTCTGCTGTCTGATTAATTGCTCCTAAACAGCAGGACTGTGGCTGCAAGTGGTAGCCTGTGGCTTCTTTGTTAAAGCTTCTGTGCCAGCACAGCAGAACTGTAATAAAAAGAAATGGCACAAGAACGTGTGAACAAGTTCAAAGACCTCAGCTCTGGCCATTACTGGACATGAAGGAAATCTAGCATTTGATCAAGAGCAGGGTTACCTCCAGGGCATTGCAGGTCCAGAGTCATCATGTCTTCCAATTCTACGTGTACCCTTTTTAACTTGAACTCATCTATCTTCATGTAATGCATCCAGATTAAGAATAATACCAAGGACACTCCCTTTCAACAGGATCACAATGAAATACAGAATCATCTGTAACTATGTTAATACTAAGCACTATAGAACCTGACTGGACAAAATATTTGTTATTGAATATGACAAAAGAATTTTTGCTCTCATTTGGACAGTAATGGGGAGGCGTTCCCCCATTTCAGTGGTGAGGCACTGGCACAGGCTGCCCAGAGAGATGATGGATGCCCCATCCTTGGGAACATCCAAGGTCAGGCTGGATGGGCCTCTGAGCACCTGGTGGAGCTGTGGGTGTCCCTGTTCACTGCGACAGAGTTAGACTACATGATCTTTAAGAGCCCCTTCCAACTAAAATGATTCTCTGATTCTCTGATTTACTCCATTTCCCATAAATACTTTTCTTTGAAAAGCTCCCTGCCTTTCCTGTATTCTAACTTCCATTTCAGCCTGAAGAAAGTATGTGAGGAAAGCTCTGGTTTGTTCCAAGGGTATGAAGCATTTTGTCTGTAGGACACTTATCTGAAGTCAGCTGATACACTTCAGACAGAAATAATGCACATCCCGACAGACAGTGAAGGGAACATATGATATCTTCTAGTTGCTAACTGAAACAAGTCTACCAAGAAGTTATAGAAGAGCTTTTTTTTTAGCTCTAGCTAGCAGCAAGGCAAAGGAATAGATAAGAGACCGAAGTATTCTACAAAAGGTGAGGGGCAAATTGCTATATATATACATAGCAGAGCCTGTTTGCCACAGCAAGATGTCTGTGGGAGGGCAGTTTTATCCCTTCTATACATAGAGATACATATCTCCGTTGATGTTCTCTTTTATGTCAAACAAAAACAGTTTTCCACTTTATATCTCTGATCCAAACACACGTTGAGCTCCATCAGGTTTGGTGCTGTGACTGCCACCTTTGGGGAACCTCAAATGAGGCATAGACAACAAGCAGTTTGCTTCCTAGCAGGGGCTCATTTATTTCCCATGCAACTACTGTGGAGGTCAGGGCCTGCTTAGTGGAACATGATGTGACTGTATCATCTCTGTTAAAATTCAAAGAACAGTGTCGTCCCAGTGGCACTGAGAATGGTCCTTTTAATGAGGGTGCATAAATACGTAACGAACTGTCACACTGGAAATCTGTAGCACTGTCAGTATAAAATGAGACACTAAGAAGTGCTCCCATATCAGATACGTTGTCTCCCTCTAGATTTTATCCCAGAATGCCCTCAGTACCTTTTTGGATCCTGCAAAGTACAAGTGTTCAGTATTGAAATGAGACTCATAGAATCATGGAAATATTGGCTGGAAGGCATCTCCACAGTTCTCCAGTCCAACCTCCTGCTCTATGGGTGTCCAAAATTTTGGCTTGTCTGGGATGCTTTGAGTAAAGAGAAAATTGTCTTGGGCTGCATGTATGCAGGTTGCTCTGAAAGTAATGCCTCCTATTTATTTCTGTGGAAATTAGAATAGATACAATGAGCAAAGTAACTCTGATAGAGCCAAGTCTCAGATACAAAATACCACTTTTCAATGTAGTCACCACAATTAGCTTTTCATTTTCAGGATAAACAGGAGCCTGCGTGCCATGCCCATGAAAGCCTGAACCAGTGGAGGTGACCCATTGTTGCTGATGCCAGTGTTGAAACATAGCACTGCCTCACTGTGCTCACATCCACATTTGGCCTCCATAAACATTCAGTAAGTGATGATGAATGTCAGTGGGTGCCATTTTTTCTGCATGAAGGAATTCAGTGACAGGACTTTGCTCCACGTGCACTTCCATGTGAGATACCACAGTGTCAGAGTGCCCCTCTGCTGCCATCTGTCACACAGCAGCAACATGGAGTGGGGTATTGGTGGAAGGCTAAACCTCTGCTGCCATCCCACCAACATCTGCCTTTGATGCTGAGGGACTACATCATAAAATAAAAGGCATTATTTTGGAGCAGCCCTCACAAAATGTATAGCATATTTAACATATATAAGTAACAAAACATTAATTAATTGCTAATATTTGTTATTAGGACATAAAGAAGGAGAGCAACAAACCCATAAAACCAGTGGGTGACCTTATTTTTGTGAAACTAACACATCAGTCAGTGGCAGTGGTTGCAAGACTAAGAACACCTTCTTAGTGAGGTCTCAAGGTGTTCATGAGAAATTGTTGATGAAATTTCATTTATACTGTGCTTCATCCTTGAAAACAGTTTTTGCAAATATACATACTACCAAAAAAAGCCACAATGTGAACAAAGCATGGCTGTGGAGCGAGGGATATTTCTCTTTGTTAAGATAGGATTCATGAAAGTCCAGTAGAGACATGATCAGAATTTTGAGTTAAATGTTATTGTAACTCTATACATTCCATTTGAAAATATGCAGATTGTGTATTTATGCTGGTTGAAAATGAAGTCACAAATACACAAAAAAATCTTGAGACTTGCTCTCAAATTCCTTTATCACAATGGAAAGCATGGCTGCATATTTTTGCTGTTCTCAGGACTGTGTTTAGCCAGTGAATCAGAATTCATAAAATTCTTTGCCATAACTTGAGTTAGAGCAGCACTGTTCCCTTCCCTTGTCCTGGTTTCAGTGCAGGTAGGGCTGATTGCTCACCAATATTTGAGAAGTTTTGTTGCTGCTATGTCATGGGTACAGGGAAGAATTTGGCTCTACTGTCTTTGTGCCTCCCTGCTGGATAGTTGTAGGCCACCACCATCTCACCTCTCAGCTACCTCTTTCCATCCTAAGCAAGGTCATTCCCCACAGCCTCTCCCTGGAGTCTGGTTTTCAAACTGCCCCACAGGCTGCTCGGACCTCCTCAGCTCCCAGATGAGAATGCTGGGGAAGATGGTGCCTAAAGCCAGACCTAAAATCAAGGTGGTGTACATCTTCTGCCCCTATCTTGCCATCAAGCTGGTGAACTATGAATTCTCCTTTGTAAATCCGTGCTGTTTCCAACTATCTTCCTGACCTTCACCTATTTGGGAACGGAGTGCAGGAGAACTTTGCAAGTATGCCACAATGTCCAGTTGCTTTTTGAACCTGTGTAAATATTTGCATCTACTATCTCCCCCAAATCAGGGAGTTTTGCAGGTATCTTGCATAGTGTGTGAAAAGCCACTTCCTCCTGTTTGTTGAGAACTTCCTAATTGCTAATTTAATTTCTTCTTCTCATACAAGAAAGCACAATGGACAACTGAATATACATATCCTTCCCTTGTCCTTCATGATTTTATACAACTCTGTAGGACTGATAACAAAAGAGATGAAAAAATACGTAAGACAAATGCTCAATTCTGCTTTTCTGCCCCTTTGTTCCATGCAGCATGACTCCTCACACTGCATTTGATTGTCTCCTTTCTTCTGTTTTCTTCCCCTTCTTTCCTTTTCTTTCTGGCACTGCAGTAAACAGCAGGAATGACTGAGGATATAAGTAGCCACTTCTGTCCTTTTACTTGTGGTGTTCTTGAAATCACTTAGTGATAAACATATGATTTAAAGACACATTTTAGACAGTGCTATTCACAAGTTTAACTCATTGCCTTTGAAAGTCAGGCTAATACAATTTTCCTCTGCATTCCTCCAGGCCACAGAGACAGGAACTGCTACAGGCAGAAGTGCTATCACGGCCCCCAGCTGGATTATTATCTGAATTTCATTAGAATTACAAATAGTGCTGCAGAGGAGGTTGCTCAGGGGAAAAAGGGGAAAAAAAAAAAAAGAAAAAGAACATTCAAAAAGCCTTAATTTGGTAAAGATCTGTGAAAGAGCTGTAATTTTTTTCTGAAAGATTGCTTTGACTTCTTGCTCTGCTCATCTGGTGCTTGTATTTATGAGGACAGTCAGTACACATCCTCAAGCAACGATTCCATCGGTTGGTCAACATATGCTGTTTGCATGCCTTAGAAGCTGCTGATCTTGCAGGCAGTTTGTCATTCAGCAATAAGTAGGACACAAAGGGAAGGAGATAACATGCAGGTTAGTAACAACCAGCTGGACCCTATAGAAACTCACTCTGATCAGAAGGGGAACTTTGCTAGAGCAAGGGATTTGGGGTGGATATGAGGGAGTCTGAATTTGACTGAGGCAGGAAGCCTCCAAGTCCTCAAAATCTTCATTCAAGGCCTTCTAGAAAATAACCTGGCCAACTCCATGGGGGTGGGAAAGCTATGTGAAGTACAGCTGATGGTGTCTTGCTAATACTGGAACAACAGGTTCAGACCCTTCACTCTGTTGACAAGGTCCTTTGTAAGTAGTGCTGCCTCAAAAGGAAGCAACAACTGCTTGCAAACAAACCTTGTATTTGTCATGTTTGCTGTGAAATCTTAGGTGGAGGTTGCTCTTCCACTTATCCCAAGTCTGTGGCTAATGGGGACCCTGTTTGTCTTAGTGAGCAAGAGATAATTATGCAGAAAAGAGGAGCAGTCTCTGCATGGGAAGTGTAATCATCGCTGTCCTTACAGTTACCCTTCTCAAGAGACACTTCCCATGTTTACCAACCTATTCCAAAGCCAGTTAAACTGCACTCTTGAGGACCATCAGGTTAAAGGTGATCTCTAGTAAATCCAGTGCAGCGATGTCTTGATAGGCAGGCAGTCCTGACTCTGTGATTCATGATGCTGCAGAGCCACCTCAAACTGAGTGCTGTGCATGGACGTGGACACAACCCTGCAGCAGGAAACAAGCTGGAGGAGAGATGAAATGGCAAACAGAAAACTGTCCCGTGCTCCTTTGGACTCGTTGACTGCAAGTTGCTGTTGGGGTGACGCTTGTCCTGCGATTTAGAAAAGAACAATTGTTCATGCAATAGGTGGTAATTCGTCAGGGGAGCTGTGTCTTTGCTTCTCCAAGGCCTCGGTGGAGTCTCTCCTCCTAAAATTATTGAATTGCACCACCTTGTGGGTATTTGAAGGCGATACTTCTCCACCTTTGTTCCATGTGCTAGAATCTGCAGTATTTCACCTGAACAGTGAGGAATCTTTGTAGAAGATTGCAGTAGTTGATTCATTCTCATACCACTTGTCAAAGATTAGGGAGCCATGAAGGACTGATTTTCTGCTTGTTTTCAGACAGCTGACAGGAACAGGTCTTAACCCCTGGTGGTTGATTTGCATGGCTTAACGGATTTTGCCTTTGCTAGTGAACTTAATGGAAAGCTGTAAACATAGACTTTTAATAACCAAAACGTTTCCATTGAAGAGTAAATACAGGGAGGAGAAAATGCTGAACTATGCATTGAAGAAAAAGGTCATCCATTCTGTGTGCAACGTTATTTCCTCTTCTCAGTTGTAAATGTCACGTGGCAGCCAATCCACACATCACAAATTCACAAGATTCATGACACTGCTGTAAGTGGAGAATATATGGCATGTAGTATTGTGTTTGCCTGCAGGGATTACACAGGCAATGAGAGCACACATCCTTTACTGCAGAGTTCCTGTGAAACATCAGACATATGTTCATGAATAGAACAGCAGCCTGTGTTCAGTGAGACCAAGACTTAGCAGAAAGCACTGGCTGTCAGGTGTGTCTTTTTAATAGCAATAGAATGGATGTTATTGTGGTTATACAGAAGTCCAGGATGCAAAGCAGCCAGTGACGAAGGAGTCAGTTTGAATGTACACAGATGGGAATTTTTATTCTGTTGTTTTTTTTTTTTCTTCTGTCAAGCGTAGGATTACCGTACATCTGTAAACCCCTGACAGACAGAACAGCTCCTTGAAATGTACCTGGTTAAGGTTTTGCATAGAGAAAGAGATGTCCTAGAAAGAAAGATATATTGTAGCTTAGGCTGCCACAAGAAGATTGAACCATGTTTTAAGTAGATAACATGCAGGTGAGCATAAAAAAATCACCTGCTTTTCTTGTGCACAGTGAGAAACATAATAAAAACAGAAACAAATACCAAAAAAATGGTCACACTGCTGATTCAGTTTTTCAAACCTACTTTCTCAATTTCAGTTTTGGAAATGTTATTTACAGTGCTGCACACCCAGCTGTCTTTAGGGCCGGGAGAATACTCTCTGCAGCAGCATTCAGGATGGTCACAAACAGGGCAAGACAGAGTCCATCACAGATAAAAGCACATTATTAATAGCAGTTGCTTGAGCCTGTCTTGAGCCTGGACTGCTGCATACCTGTAGAGTTAAGGATCTCAAAGAATAATTCTCTCAGCAGAATGAGGAGAGATAGTGTATTTAGATGGATCTTACACAGGTGGTATACGAGATAGTACAGAGAAATAATACAAAAAGACAAAGGCTCACCTTAGATGACGAAGGCTCGCGAATGCTCCACTCGGGAGGGATCTCCAGAAAGAGATCCTTCCCTGGTGGAAGCCAGCCCTTAAATGGGGCTTGGGGGGAGGTGGAGCCAGGCTCCACCCCCCTCCAATCACACAGGTATCATTACCTTCACCTGTGCCCCATGGCTGACTCAATGCTCACCTCAGGTGATCAATCAGTGGCTCAGGCTGTGATTCAACAGTTTCTCTACAATACCTCTGCAATTCCTGTTAAAACCATGTGGACCTCAAATGAGGCCTCTCATCACAAAACACCAACAACTTCAAGAGAGAAATGTTCAACGTGCAAGAACTGAGCAGATGCAGCTTATCACAGAGATAAAGCAGGAGAGAGAAAGAACATTCTGCAGTTTGCTGAGTGATGATTCAAGACTGTTCCAAGAAAAGGCAGTGTAGCAAAATATAAAGAAAGAAA
>VXAB01001864.1:445943-490301 GCA_013399175.1 Odontophorus gujanensis
AACTTTTCCAAGAAAAGGGAGGGTAGCAAAAAAAAAAAAAAGAAAAAAAAAAAAAAAAAAAAAAAAGAGGAAAAAAAATTGAACAGTTTCTGCCAAACTGATTGCAAGAAAAGTTTTTCCTGACCTGATATCTGGGAGTTTTGAGCATGTGAGCAGAATGTGATCATACACCCAAGAGACATGAATAAGGGGAGAAACAGCAGTGCATCTCACACCCTTTTAGCCTGGATTCCAACCCTTCGTTCATTCACTGTGTGCCAGGGAACATCACAGAGACACTGTTATCCTCACTTTTATGAAGACTTGTATAACAAAACCATGAAGGCTCTGAAATGTTAACATATCAAAGACCATATCAGTTTCTGGGTAGAACTTGGCCCTGATTCATAGTTACACCAATGTCGTATTGTTTGCAGGTTCTGTTTTAGCACCAGTCTGTCAAATTGGGCTGATGAACAGCAGGGCAGCGTGGGGAGAGGATGGGTTCAGCTGCTGAGCAGGTTGGCAGTTGGCAGCCCTGTCCTGTGGGAGCCGTGACTGCAGGGTGAACAAGGCCTCTCTCTGATGAAGGAAGTCCTCATGTCACAGATGAGGAAGATAATGTGTATTAGCCATCTGCAATAGCTTAGCACTCTCAGTGTTAAGATGCAGCAGCATATTCAGTATTTCCACCTATACATGCGGTGGTTTTAAGGCTCTGTTTGATAGGCTTTAATGCAAACATGGCATTGCTGGCACACAGCTTTTGTTTGTTTGTTTGTTTGTTTTTTGGCATTGATTCCACACTGTTTCTACATAGATTGAGTTGATGTGTGACTCATGTAAATTCAAGCTTCTGCTTCTAACAGATGTGGCCCCTCAATGCAAGCCTGAGAGCAGCTGGGGTGGCACTGGGAATTTAGTTACAAACCCCCTAGTCACGATTTTCAAATTTAGTTTAAAGTCAGATGCGTGCATCCATGATAGATGGCCTCATTTTCAGGAGTGTGTCTCAACAACTGGAGCCAGCCAGGAGAGTGAATTTCTGTTTCTCGACGATGATTCTTTTGTGAAGATATTTTCAGACCTCAGATCAAGATCTAAATCACCAAAGTCAAACATAATCATTTATTAAATCATATAATCTTAGAATCTTAGAATTGTTAAGGTTGGAAAAGACCTCTAAGATCATCCAGTCCAACCATCCACCTACCTCCAATACTTCCACACTAAACTATGTTCCTTAGTGCCACATTTACATGTTTCTTGAACACTTCTAGGGATGGTGACTCTACCACCTCCATGGGCAGCCTGTTCCAGTGCCTCACCACTCTGAGGGAAGAAATTTTTCCTAATATCCAACCTGTACCTTCCCTGGGGTAATGTAAGGCCATTCCCTCTTGTCCTATCGCTCTTACCTGGAAGAAGAAGCCAACCCCACCTTGCCACAACCTCCTTTCAGGCAGTTGTAGAGGGTAACAAGGTCTGCCCTGAGTCTCCTCTTCTCAGTGGCTCCTCATAAGACTTGTGCTCCAGTCCCCTCAACAGCTTTGTTGCCATTCTCTAACCACACTCCAGGGCCTCAATGTCTTTCTTGTAGTGAGGGGCCCAAAACTGAACACAGCTCTCAAGATGCAGCCTCACCAGAGCTGAGGACAGGAGGATGATCAACTCCCTGCTCCTGTTCCTATTTCTGATACAAGACAGGATGCCTATGAAAGAGGGCTGACAGCTCTCTCATGGAAAGTTAATGCCATATCTCAATGGAATTGGGAAACCATGCCCAGAGCATTCCTGTAGCATCTCTTCTAAGCAGCCATGTTGAATTTCTTCTTCTACAGCTTTTTATTTTGGTAGTAATCCAGAAGATATTGGGTTGATTCTCACTGGCCAAATTCACTTGCAAATTAAACTATAAAGAAGAAAATAGTGATGGCCTACTGCATGTTAGCAGATTATGAACTTCTTAAATGTGATGATAGAAGTAATTTGTCATTAGTTGAGTCGTCACAAGTGCCTTGTTCAGGAAAACTGTTATTCCAATACAGTTCTCTGAACAAAGCATTTGAGACAGTAAAGTTCAGAAGATTCTTACTTAGATAAATACAATTTTCAGACAATTCTGCAGTGCTTTTTGCCTATTATTAAAGGCCCATAGCAGAAAATATTGCTGGAAGCTGCAGAGAACACAGTAGTGAGTGGTAGTTTCTGGCTCTGCGTGAAGCATATTGTCTAAGAGATAGCAAGAAGCAGGGCCTAGAAACTGGTCCCCTTAATTACTAAATTGACTTGTAAGTGTCTCAGACAGCCTCTGAGGCCTCAGAAGACACTGCAAAGTCTTCCTTAACAAATAATTTTATGATAAGAGTATGGCTGAAGATTGTTTTCAATAGCCTCCAGTAGTTAATCATGGGCTGACAACCTAGAGACAGTAAGAACTAACAGATCTTCTTCAACACAGATTTTTCTTTTGTAATTAATTCAATAAAAATATTTTTTCTTAATATGTTCCCATGTAAGGATACACTGGCATTCACAGTGCTCTCAAATGGCAGATAGTTTGCTTGTTCCTACAGCTTCTGATCAAGCTGAGCTTGTTTTAGATATTTAGCTTCTCTGTCCCAGAATGGAGAATCTGTCAGGGTTCTGAAAAACCTCAGCAGCTGGCAGGAGGTGACCCTCCTCCCTTGGGTTTGTGGTCCTTTGGGACCATGGATTTTGTCAGAAGATGTCATGAAATAGAATCTGCAAAGCAGCTCAGTTTTGTAGACCTTGAATCTCACACACAAATGCACAGACATCAACTTTCTGACCAGCTCTTGTTTATAATACTGAGACAGCACTAGAACCCCTAACAAGGTTCAGTTTTGTCATCATTGCTTGAAGAATGGTACTGCTGTAATATTTTCATTTGTCCATCTGCATGGTGGCAGAACCTTGGAGTTGCAGCTTTGGTGTAGTGCCAGCTGCTGTATAAGCAGAGAACAAAGACCTTAATGTTTAGAGAAAAAGGGTTTTACTTTGGAGGCTGCCAAGCATTTAACCTTGTTGATATCATGTAGCACTGAATTCTCCAGGTTAATTATGGGTTGTATAAAACAGCATTTCATTTCATCAGTTTTGAAAACGAAATGTATTCACGCCTTCCTGCCTGCTTTCTCAGTGGCTGTCAGCCTTGACATTTACATAGAGGTACAGTAAAACAGGGCATCGATACCCATAATCATCACATACAATAAAACATCCAATATTATAAGACCGTATCACAGTGTCATCCATTCACTGGAAAAGTAGCAATTGGTACAGTGTACCTGAAGGCACAGATTGTCTTCAAGTGCTTTTTGTTCTTTAAACAGAGCTCAACTGACAGGTTACTGTTTGGAGTAGGCCTGACAATCTATTTCAATATTGTCTTTGAAAGACAAAGTCTCAAATTAGGACAGGAATGGGAACCGAAACAAATGGACTCAAAGAAATGGGAGACACCAAGATTTTTGGCATGCAGGTTCTTTGCAACTAAGGCTCAAAAGCATGTTTTTAAATGATCCTTGTTTTCATAGCTGATTAAATCAAGCTGACATGTCATCCTCCAGACAGGAGTGTACTACTTGTTCTGACCTATATTTGAAGAGATATAGGACATTCAGTGAGAGTTAGCAACATTATTCTCCTTCCTTTAGAGTTATTCCAGTATTTATGGAGTGCCTGCCCTTACAAATAGGCAATTCCTTCCTGTTTGTTGACAGAGAAAAAGCATGGAGACAGGTGTTGCTCCAGACCCATTTCCTTAGGAAATGTTGTTAAAAATGTCTGCTAATTGCTGTGAGAGGTCGGAGCTCAGACCTTCCTTAATCCCATGACACTTCACGCTTTGCCATCCATCTCTCTCAGCTACACCTTCCCAAACACAGAGAAGGTAACAGAAAGCATTAGTACTAGGTAGCCACATGGTTACAGTGCCAGGGATTTATCTTGAGAAGACAACCCTACAGATTCACCTAAGCAATATTTATAAACTGTCTCGAGAAACTAGAGACAGAAGATTTTGTATCAAACTTTTTACATCAATGTCCGTCTTTGTGGCAGCATTTCATACATCAAGCACTCTATCTACACTCTGAGGTTAAAGGGGAGAACAGAATAAGCAGAGGCATGCTTGGCCCCCTTGGTTCATGTATTTTCTTATACTCATTGCACTTGGAAAGTGAAGCACTAAGTGACACTTGGCCGTAGCAGGCTAAGCCTTTCACAGGCCTCTCATCACAGTGACTCTCTTACATAAGATTGTTGCATTTTATGTTGTTGTCTTTCACTTCCAAACTTCTGCAAATGAATAACTATCCTGGGATTGATTTGTTCTGCATACAGTACATCAACCGATCCCATTACATGTATTTCAAATGCTTCCCAAACTAGTAAAGCTCTGCTTATTTTTATTTCCACCCTCTGTCATATTGTCAGAGATTCTTTCTTTTGCTGTTTGAATTCCGCAAGTGGAAGTGAAATATTCTGCAATTCAGGACAGGTCTCTTTGTAGATTTTTCCAACACCTCAAAGCCTTGTTTAGTCAGCTCACTGAATTGGTGCTGGTTCATTCTAGTACAGACTAAAAAAGAACCCCTTCATACTCTGAAAAACAAGTGTGAGCTAGCTGTACTCTTCCAGTTTCTTGGCACAAAGTTGTCCATTGCTTTCTGCGTAACTGAGCAAGAAACATGCCACTGAAGTTTTTGACAGATGTAGGTTTTTGGTTGGAGGTGATCCCGATCCTCCTCAAAGACTTTTCTTCTGTATCCCAAGCAGCTTCTTCATTGGAGGCTAAAATGTGGCAAGAATAAGCTGAGCTGAGCTTAAATTGTCCACTATACTGCTGGGGCTCTCTCATGTTCCCACTCTGTTCTTGAATTAAGGAGCTGCTTCCTTTCTATCAGCTATTGAAAAGAAATGCAGATATAGAGCTGGACAAAATTTATTTTAGGGATAGCAAAGAGGAAAAAGAAATAGTATCTTACATGTCCTATTTTTCCAATGGCTTTAAACTAAAAGAGGATTAGGTAAGATGTAAGGAAGAAGTTTGTCACTATGAGGATGATGAGGCACTGGCCCAGGTCACTCAGAGAAGCTGTGTATGCCCCATCCCAAGAAGCATTCAGTGCCAGGTTGGATGGGGTCTTGGGCAGCCTGCTCTAGTAGGAGGTGTCCTTACTGAAGAAGGAATGCAGAACTAGACTATGTTTTATGTTCCTTGCAACCCAACCCATTCTATAATTCCACGATTCTATGATTCTATGCATGTACTCACCATATATAGTAAATTTAGATGTAAAGTGAAGTTTAAGTCCAGTGAAGAAAAAAAAAAAAGGTGTAAAACCATGTTAATGATTATGAAAATGACTCCAGGAAGATTCTAGAGGGAGAAGAAACCATCATCATCAAGATCCCATTCCTCATTGAGAAGGACTCCAGATCCTTGCAATTTGTGTAATACCCACCAGAGTGGATCCACCAGGATAAGCATAACCAGGAATAGGGTAGAAGCTAAGAAGTATGTATAATGATTTTAAATATATTAATGAAACTTTTTTTTCTGCATAGAACTACTTATTTATTTTTTTTGTAGTAACTAGACCTTTACTAATAATGATTTTTTGGGGTCAAGTGATAAGATTTTGGTTATAGAAACAATAAGATATTATCTTTATGTGTCAGGTATGTGTCTCTTCTGGCCAGAAACAATATTTTGAGCATAATACTATGAGAAGGTTCCCTAATAAATCGGAAGCACACTGTACTTCTCACAGAGTTACAATATCAAATCATTTTATGAGCTGAAATCTCCATCAAAACATGAAAAATGCATCTCCTCATGAGAGATCTAGAGAGTTGTTTGGTCTCAGCTAGAATGGCAAATGGTGTTCTGGGTAAAATCAGCTTTTTTTTTCTTTTTGATTTACCCTTCAAAATTGTTTCTGCTCCCCTGCACTTCCTTCCCTTATTCAAAACTGATTCTGCTCACCTTCTGCACTGCAGTTTGACCAAGAGGGAAACCACAACAAATATCTTAAGAGATGGGTGCATTATTTTTAACCACAGGTCAAAATTCTAAGAATAAAACTTACAAACTCCTAATTTTCCTCTTCCTCAGTAAACCCTTCCAAGTTCATGTCTTCCATTTCTAATGGATCTATAATGTCTTACAGATATTATACTGTAATAAAACTCAGAAGAAATGCATCGCCACCAAACATGTCATCAGCACCAGCTTTCCTAAACTACTGCAAAAATTCAGGAGTCTGTATGGCAGGCAGTACTCTGTTACACGCCTCCTGGTCCCATATCTGCTTGTAAGCTCCTTTCAAGCATTGGAAAGCTGCAGTGAGTTATCCCCAAATCCTTCCCATCTCCAAGATAAACAGTCCCAACTCCCTCAATGTTTCATTACAGGAGAGGTGCCCCCAGCACTCTGATCATCTTCATGGCCCTCTTCTGAACTTGCTCCAACAGCTCCACACTTTTCGTGTATTGTGGGCCCCAGGCCTGGACACAGTACTCCAGACGGGGCCTCACAAGGGCAGAGTAGACAGGGACAATCATCTCCCTCTCCCTGCTGCCACCCCTTTGGATGCATCCCAGGATACCATTGGCCTTCTGGGCTGTGAGAGCACACTGCTGGCTGTTGTACTGCTTTTCATCCGTCTGGATTTCCAAATCCTCAGCAGGGCTGCTCCCACTGAGTTCTCCCAGTCTGTACTCACATCTAGGATTGCCCCAGCCCAAGAGCAACACTTTGCACTTGGCCTGATTGAACCTCACTGGGTTCTCATGGGCCCACTTTTCAAGCCTGTCCAGTCAATGAGAACTTCCCTGTGCTTTTTATTACCCTTTGGATCTGCCCTTGATCATACACATGGTATACACAAACCAACTAAAAGAACTCGATTTGTTGTATTTTTCCTGTTTTCATAACATGATTGTGAGATACCATCTTACTGCAATTTGTTGATATAACAAATGCATGGAAGTCCTCCTACTTAGGAGGTGTTTTGTTCATTTCTTTTCTATGAATTTAATTTTGGTCAGGTTCTTTTACCTCATCCTATAGTTAGCACCCCTCAAGCCTGTGGGCCTTGGTCATCTTACCAGGGCATTTCACAAGTCAGTTTGCTTAAGTCCATTTCCCCCTATTACAACTCACTCTGACCCCAGTCCTGGAACATTACATATGAGAGATACTTAGATCAAAGCTCTCCATCTGCCATTGTGGTTTGGCCATTAACCTTTTGTCTATGTACCTGCTGTGCAAAACAGGGGCACTTCAGACGTTTCCTTGCTAAACAAAGGCAGGTGTTTAAATCGAGCAATATGCTTTATGACTCCGGGCATGGTTACTCCGCATCCTGTTTGACTCTTTTCTCTGCAGAGATTAATGTTGGGATCTTAAAAATCACTAATGCCTTACAGACAATCCATTAACATCAGTGTCTCCTAATTGGCCAGCCATACCATTATTTATAAAACAGGGAGTCCTTCCTAATAGTACAGCTCCCAATCCCTTGATTTCACGAGTATATAACCCTCTGTATTACCAACCAAGGAGCATTTTATGCTGCAATATATATTTTTACTATTTAATGAGCTCTGTGTGTGAGCAACATGCAAAAAACAGATGAAAATTACTATCACACTTACTGCGATGTATGAGCCGATCTCGTTAGACATGAAACGCAGACAGAAAACTACCTCACCTCTCAAGCTAATTTTAGTCTCTCCCTGCCTTCTCTCTAGCTGTGTGTGTATAAAATCACTTGCAGTCTGACAGCGTTCCAGTAACCCGCACCGTGCAGGGAGCAGGATGCATGTACAAACCAGCTGCTTGCATGGCATGGGTTAACTGAGCCTGTGGGATTGTGCTTACCTAAACAAAACCACTGCAGTGAGGGGAAAAAACAATGAATGGGTGGAGATGATCAGCTCATGCATTCAAGCTAGTGCAGTCCAGGCAGCAATGACAGCCTGAAGGTTGCAGCAGCATCGGGATCTGCATTCCAAGTGCACAGATCGTACAGTCTGGAGAGATTTTGCGTGGAGCTCTTTATTTGCTGAGCCATGGCCAGCAACCAGGCCAGCATGCAGGATGATCAAAGCAGGCACTGCAAGTTCTTATCCTACATGTTCTACCAGGCTGTGAGAGATCATAAGCCTGTGTGGATGCTGGAAGACATGAGAACTATGGAGTATTTTTACTGGGAGGAGAATGCCAGCCTAAGAACATACTCACCTTCAGAAGCCCTTCTCTACGCAGTGGTGCATAACCACTTGCCTTACGCCCAGTATCTGCTGTCTCATTTTCCAGAGGAGGCTCTTAAGGTACCCGGAGAACACTTCTGCTATTGCCCATCCTCTGCTCCTCACTTGGCCATGGCGGTCACATATGACAGGAGAGATATCTTGGGGCTGATCATCAAAATTGCGCACAAGCTCCCCAGCTTAAACTCGTACATCAACAGGACTGGTTGCTTTCATCTGGAAGATGGGAAAACACCCCTGCACCTCGCCTGTGAACTGCTGAGGTCAGAGACAGTCCTCATCCTCCTCGGCAATGGAGCTTCTCCCAGGATAGAAGACAGTAAAGGGCTTACCCCGCTGGACGTCATCCTGGAACAGATGTGGGACTCCAAAGTCAATATGGCAACGAAGAAGCTCTGCCTTGACTACCTCTTGCTCTTCATGCCCAACCCACAATTTAAGATGCGGAAAGTTCTACGGGATCATCCAGAACACTGGACAGCTTTGCTAGGGGAAGAGAAATTCAACAGCCTGGTGGGGAACACACCTGCTTCTTTATATCTGCAAGCTATGCAAACTATTCTCCAGACTCTGCCTCCATCTCACTTCCCTAAAAGCATCCAGGAACTACCTATACCTCAGGCACTAAAGCCCTTACCATCCTATGGCAAAAAGCAATCGACAAAAAATGTGGTAAATGTTTTTCCTTGACTTTATTCGGTGGGTCTTGGATTTTTAAAGGCAATTTAGGGGATGTGGTCACCCACCCCTATGTGTATTTTACTGTGATTTTAATACTTATCCTACTAGGCTATGCTGGAAAATCCAATATTTTGTGACAAGATGTTAAATGTAGGGGTTTCTATTTCTAATCAGTTGCAGGCATGGCGCTTTTAAAGGCAAAAGCCTTCCTTGTTTTCTATTATGTTGTGCATGTGAAGAGTTAACTGTAGCTGAGTCTGCATTATGTTTGCTTTTTTTTAGCTGTCAGCTGGTATCAATGCATCTGAATTCCCAACATAACTGTATCCTGTGTAATGCACCTGGGTAAAAATGAACAACTTGCACAGTAGAATTTTCAAAGGGTGTAACTATGGATCTGCGTTCTACCAGAGCTAGGAAGAATACCACCTTGTATGAACAGGGTTCAAACATCAGGTTTCCTTTCTAACAATGATCCAGCATCATTTATTAATAACCAAAAAGTCTGTGGCTGATACTACAGAGACGTAGAGGCATCCCTACAGAGTACATGATTTTAACAAGTTACTTAGCATTGGGTCATAGTGCAGAGTGTGTATACATTTAGATAAGACCACCAAGTGTGTATTCCTATGTAGAAATTGGGACAGACAGAAGAAATAATGGAAAACATCCTAACTCACTCAGGAGTGAGGGGGTTAAAGACAGCTCCAGCCCTTATGCCTCCACAAAGGTGTGCAATGGGGAGAGTACCATTTTCTTTGCTGTCCAGTAAAAAACTGCAAAAAGTAGCAGGGCTACTGACAGCCCTATCCTTCCTGAGTGACATTATTGGTGACCTGTGTTTCAGGGATGAATGTGTCTCCAAGAGAGATGTAGCTCACTAACTCGATTTAGCAGTGGGTCTCAGAGCCACTTGTTTCCTAGTTACTCTAACCTGGGGTATGACATTGTGCATTAGAAATTTTCACTTTTTGTCAGAGTGTTTTTGCCACTCAAGTCCAGACAGAAGGCCTGCTCCTGAAAAAGATAAGAAGTTCCCATTGAATTCCCTGGGAACTGAAGGCAGTTTGTATGTTTGCAGCTTTCCTAGAGTATGCTCTCTGCAGGGCTGGGGATGCCCTGCCCAGCCAGAGTCTTGTCTGTTCCAGGAGCTGCTCTTGCTCTCCTGGCCATGCTCAGTGTCACCAGTGCAGTGGCAGAATCCCAACTCCCTCATGGGGAACGTCTCTTATTTTGGACCAGATGTCCGTCTCTCTTTGTAAGTGTAACCCTCTGCTCCAGTGAAGCACTGTAACACATTTCCCCAGATCTGTTCTGAACAGCAGTGTATAAATCACTGATCTCTTTAAATAAATTTGGTGCAAAATGCCATTTGACACAAGCCCCATTTTGAAAGGCTTTGGCTATGGAAGGATGTACATCAGACCTGTGCATTCAGATCTTGCTGCATGGTGAAGATCCCTCCACACATTATCCACTTGTGCCAGGACTGCTTACCAGAGCTACACCCTTTTGTATCAGCTCACAGAGCACTTCTGCGTGGATTCTCTCTGTTTGGGGCACCACCAGTGTGTGTCAGGGTACTGATGGTGATGCAGGGCAAGGGGGAGATTTCTTGCATGGCTGGACAAAAGCCATCTGGGAGGTACTTTTGGAGACATGGGAACATTCCTCCCAGACACCCCTCTCCATGTGCTGGGAAGAACTGCTGTGCCAGTGCCTGCTGTGCTGTGCTAGGTGACGATGCAGACTTGCTGGTGAGACAAAGAAAATGCCAGCCCAGCCCTAAGAGTGGTAAGCAGGCCAGAAAAGGGTTAACTCTCCTCTTGCAGTCCCACCTCCCCCACTGTGTCCTCCTAGCCCGACTGTGCTCTCCTCATCCAAGTCTATTCTGCTTTGTGCAAGGGGGAGGGAGCAAATGGTGGCAGAGAAAATCAGGGTAAATCTTGGACAAGGTTTTTGTAGAGAGGCCACGGCATGTGCTAGCAGGTGGAGGCTGTCACAGCTTCACAAAGCAAAGCAGAGCCAAAGGCAGATTTGCATAATATGCAGTGGCTGAGCCCCTTGTGCCTTGGCAGCCCCCAGGAAGGCAGTGCTGGGGGCAGAAGACAAAGCAGGCACTGCTGCCCGAGGCTGCTGAGAGCAACTATGCAGTGCTCTGCACCCCAGAGTGGGGTTGGGCCTGTCCCCAATAGCGATGCAATACCTCATCTCAGTGGGCGAGAGGCAGAGTAGGCTGGAGATGGATATTATTAGAATTGTAATTAGGCCCCAGGAGCAGATTTGCCAGCAAAGGAGTGAAGGTAAATTATCAATCACTGGCTTGATTCCACGAATGCTGTGTTGCTAATAATTTCAGAAAAGATAGGAGGGAGGGGAAGGTTGTTCATTTTACAAATAGAATGATGCAGGTAGGGATTCTTGGCATTACTGACACTGGCACTTTCTAATAAGGCAGAGGGCTGTGCCTGGAAAGCCAGAGCAAGCCAGTGGGAACAAGAGCATCTAAAATGGTGCAAGGATCATTTGTTGGCTGTAATAGCCAGGGGTCATCATGAAGGTCAGAGTTCAGGAATTTAGGCACTCTGGCAGCTTTGTAGCACACATAATGCTTTGTGTGCATGCACAAGCATACCCTCTCACCATTAACCAAGGCAGAGGATAAGAGCATATCTTTGTCTGCCTAGAAGAAAACTGCTGGCTGTTCGTTGGCCAGCATGTAAAAGCTTGGGTATTCTCAGACCAGCAACAGGCAGCTGTCCACACTGGAAAGATCACACCAGAGCCCTGTCATTTCTGTTTCCCTGATCATTTTAACAAGAGTTCAAGCGCTGTCTGGGCCTCAGCCAGTCACCTACCTTCTGACCTTGATGTACAGTTCCACTGAGATAGAATTTAGGGCATTAGTATTCTGGTGTTTCTGCTACAAAACTTTTTCCATCATCTGTAGAGCACAGGGTGGGTTGTCCCTCTGCATACACATTTATCTTGCAGTCACCTGCCTGTTACTTTGATATCCTGTTTATCTTCCTACTCAGTACAGTGACGTTACATCAGATACAGCCAAATCTACCTCAGCCCCATCTGCATTGATTTTCTTTTTATTCTTTCCAAGCCAGGTTATTAGCAAAAGTAAGTTCTCAATCTTTTCCACTGTTCCTGCAACTGATGGTCAGTAGTCTTTAAAACTCCCTATATTTGCATGACAAATACGTTAGTGACTTTGTTAATCAAAAAAGGTGCTAGGTGCTACATAGTGATGTTTACATTTTGCATATAAACACACCGAGTAAGAGTAGCTAAAATCTTCATTTCAGAACTTGGCAAAAAGAGAGAGATAAGGGAGTGGGTGCAGTCCGTACTCATCTTTGGGTCACAGACTGGCTCGGCAGGTTAGAATTCTTAATTTCAGTCTTGAGGAGTAGTCCTGTAAAGATCTGATGTGTGTAAGTGTTTGCCTTCCGTGTGATTGAGTATCATTTCAGTGAGCTCCGTGGGTGACTTCGGGCGTGTGTGTACGTCGTGCATGTGTGTCTGTGTCTGCCCTCTTCTGGTAAAACTCAGTTATAACTAACACGCAATACTTAAGATGTCTTGTACTCAACAGTGACCAATGCCTTAAGAAAGCAGCCTTTCAATGAAATAAGTTTAAGTAAGGTAAGGATATTTCTTCTCTGGCAAAGAGGCAGCAGCTGTGCTTTTGAAACAGGCATTTTATCCCTAAGCACCAAGCACAAGGGCTTCTGCATTCCAGCAATCATCCAGTGAAGGATTTGTGACAGTGGACGCATTTTATTGAATTGCTTTTTAAAATAAAGTATATTAAACGTGTATCTCTATCTTTTCTTTGGGTTGACAGCAAAATTTGGCCACCTATGACTTCTTAATCCTGTGCTTCTGTCTGTTTCTGCAGCACCATTAGCAGGGAGGACAGACCAGAATCTGACCTCAGTTTCATCTCTTTACACCCGAAGTAACACTTTTTAAGTCAATTGCACCACTGCTGACGTTTGCCGGTATAAAAGAAAACAGAATCTGTGCACGCATTCTTCAAGACTCCATTAACTCTGACTTCTGCTTATAAATAAAAGTGATACTTAATCCCCGAAAACATTTTTTACATTTTTCATACTTCGAATGTATACAGATACAGACATTCTCTAATACTGATGGGCACTTTCCTGCTCCTTGTTCCCTTGGCTTCTTTTGGCTTTAGCGTGACAGGGACTGACGCTGCTGTTTACTGAGTACGACTGAATGTTCCATGCCCGAGTACAAATGAATGTTCATTATATGATACAACTTTCTTACAAAGCCATACTTTTGTAATTTTGGTTTCTCTTTTTTAGGGAAAAAATCTTCCATATAATTGTACGTACATTACTCACTGCATGATTAAAGAGAAACAGATCACAATGTGTGCTGGGAATAATATATATATATATACACACATATATATATATGCCCCAATATAATGGCTGTGAAAATTATTAAATTTGACTGTACTACCATAATAAACTTGCAGTATAAACTTGATGTGTCTTTTATTAGACAGCTGGTCAAAAGTACTGCCAGTTGCTTTTGCTTTGGTCCATTTTGGTGTGTGATGACTCCAAAGTGACTGCCGAGCTATGTCCTCCAAATTGTGATCAGAAGAACATAGTATTTTCCAGGCTTGCAATATCTAGCTGTGCTGACAGAGGACGGCCCAAGTGATGAAGTGAACCCACATTCCACAGACCCGCTGCTGCAAGGTGGAGCTGAATCAGAAGAAGAGGCTCACTAGGGGTGAATGGTAATTGCTCTTGTAGATTTTCATTCTTTAGGCTTGAGCTCAGCTCACAGCAGCTAAAGATAAAGCTGTTTCTAGGATTACAGCAGTGCTGGCAAGCTCCTTTCCTTCCTAAGGTTTCTAACTCTGCAAGGAAAGAGGTCCCAGTGAGGCTTCCAGTGCCAGCTCCAATTTATCCTGTAGGTTCTGGTCACTGCTGAAGGCAGATGTACACCTTGCACTCTCTGTGCCACCTTGCCACCTCCCTCTGGTTAACAACCCACTGGCATCTGTGCAGAATCACAGTCCAGCTCCTCTGCTGCCTTGCCAAAATTAGCTACCCAGAATAGTGCAGATACAATCCTAACAGAGCATGCACTCCACCACCATCCAACTGCGCTCACAGATCTCCTCCACTAGTATGTACATGGTTGAACCACAGGAGTTACTGCATCAGCCTTCTCTTGCATAATAAGTCATTGGTTTCATGCAGAGGCGAAAACTATATTCTTATATTCATAGAGGGAGATTTAACTATTTCACCCTCAAGAATGTGGTCCCCAAAGATGCAAGCTTTCTGGCTTACTGGTTTCAGCCTTCCCTGTCTTTGAGAATGAGAAGCTGATTCAACTTCCCTTGTTCCCTGACAGCTCTGCTGAGGCTGACCACCAGGACATTAGTGAGTGGCTCTGGCAGCTGACTTAGAGATGAACTGATAGATCCATCTGAGCCAGATCGATCTAGCTACCAGTCTTTTTACAACTGCACTTAGTTGCAGCCCACACAGCAGCAAGTAATAAGGTATTTAAAAGAGAGAAATATAAAACTTAAATTCTCTTGTGCTGGGGAAGCATTTTCAGAATCACACAATGCAATGACTGTAGTCCTGCCCACACCTCAGTTACCTCTCTGGCTGAGTTACCCCAGGCAGAGGAGTCTGATGCATTCCACACAAGCCAGCAGCTGTCTGGCCTTCTGGGAACACACACTGCATTTTGCTGCACCACCACACTCAGGAAATGATACGGACAACTGCATGCAGCCTCCAAGGGATCCAGCTCCCAAGACAGCCACAGTTGTCTCTAGCACTTGGGAAGCTGCACGGAGAAGAAGCCAAGTTTCTCTTGGGGTGACTCCAAAAGGCCGCTTGCATTGTAAAATCAATGGTAAATTTCCAGACTAAGTTCCAGTTCCAGCCCTCATAAAGTATGTTCATATTCCTCTCTAGAGAAGTTTATTGCTAGTGGGAAAGCTGTTGCTGAATCTCATGAATACATACAGAGAGAAGGTTACTATGTTCCATGCATTGGCTGTGCCCACCCACATGATCAGATGGGCAGATTTTCACACAGAGCTGTGAGAAGATAGCATGATTATCCTGGAGCTGTCAGACTGACAAAAGAAAATTTAGGAGGAAAAAGAAAAAAAAAAGAAAGAAAAGGAGTGGGAGAGGCAGTACAGCAAGATTCCCTCTGGGAAGCATCTCCTATAGTTAAACAGAAATAGGGAAATAGTGTGGAGGATCCCAAACTTCAATCAAAATACTTTTTAAAGAATAGAATAACTTTGATGTTTTAATATTTTTCTTTCTGTTCACTCCTTTCTCCAGCTTTGGTCATACATTAGACAGTACAAGTTTCAGCACTTATCTTTACAAGACCCCACTGCTGGCTCTTCTCCATGCAGTCCACTGAGTCCCACCCTCTGCCATAACCAGCTTTCACCCCATGAAATAATTCCTCTGATCCTGTGACTGTCTCATTACTTATCAACCATGGGTGTTTAACATTGTCAAAAGCTTTCTGAAAATCCACACGTATTATGTTCACTGTATCTCTTCTTTATCTTCTACCCTTTTAAGTCAGCTATGACACTTAGAAACAATTCAATTTTTATGGAAGTTCATTCCACAGTAAAAAATGTTCTGATAGAGTAAGAGAGGATTAGAAAGCATTATGCATGGGGAGATTTCTATAGTTTCTGCAGAGGCTGCTTCCAGAACTATCTCCCCAGGAGTAGAACTGCCACTCTGGATAGAATGGAAGTTGATGGAGCAGAATACACCTCACCATGGTATTTTACCAGTATAGTTGGTCTTTCCACTAAAGGCTTGAAAAACAGGATTTTAGATTCAAAGAATATAGCAGAGCATACAAAGTCCTGAAATCCTCATTCTAGATAGATCTGTCTCTGGTATTGGGACAAACAAAAGGTGGAGAACCTTTCCCTACTTCATATCAAAACTGTCCAGATGAAGAACATTATCAGGTTTTGTTTAAATTATACTCAACATAATAATTAGGCCCTCTTCAAGTACTTATAGGCTCTCAATCAGTATCATTATGATGGTCCCTCTGAAGCAACTGCTGTCACAGTAAGATTGAAGGGAAAATCTAGATGAGCTTTTAGAGCATCTCCTGATTCTGAAGCTTTCACTGAAGCAGAAAATGAGCAACTATAGGACAAAAATTACTGTTTCACTGCCTGGAACGTGTTAAATGGTGACACTATGAGCAGACTCTTTTCCTGAGTTTACAGCTCTTAGATGCTGTTTTCTGCTGCGATACATATATTTTCAGATACTAAACTTCCCACCAATATAGCTGATTGCTCCATCAGATCTTTTTTCTAGGTGGTAGAACTGAGCTTCAGTGACAGCTGTTGGCTTTGGCTTATTTCTGTACCGGTAGGCATGGTGCAGCAGCCCTGCATGGTGACAGATCGGGATAAAATTATATTCTGTGCATAAACTGAGATTTGAGGAAAGGAGAAGAGAAGTGATAGGAAGAGCTTTGTTTAAATGAAATTTCTGTTTAAAGATGTGTTACATGAACACTCAGAAATCCACATGCTTACTCAGATCTGCTGAACCTCAAGGCAAGGTAAGCAACTCAGACTGGGATTAGGAAGGACAAGGGGATTTTTCCTACTAAATTATCCATCTGTCTTTCATAGTTACTGAATTCTACAAGTAGATTTGTGCATTGTGCTCTTTGGAAAACATGAACCAGTTTTTAAAACATCTCACACATCTTTTCACTTACAAAACATCAATTAAAACATAAGGTACAAACCTAGAGCTACACACAGCCCTTTTTAGACCCCTTTTATGAGCATTTAGCTTTAGAAAGCCCCATCCACCGCGGCATGAGCCACTGCCTCCATTGCTCCATTAACCCTAGACTCAAAAACCTCTCTTTCCCCACTTGTCGGCTGCCAAAGCTGCAGCGTGGTTAGTAAAATCACTGTCATCCTTGCATCTGCGCAAATGCTACCGATGATTATGACTTATTTGTTTGTTTGTTTGTTTGTGCATGCACGCATGCATGTTGTATGCATGCATGCATGTATATGCGCGCCACGCAAAATCAAAGCAGGGACGGCGCAAGATGGCGTCGGAGCGGCCACAAGATGGCGTCGCGAGCCCGGCCCTTCTCTCAGCGGCCTCCGGGACACGGAGGTGATGCCATGTTTGAACGCTGTATCCGAAGCAAATGCCAATGAGCAAATTTAGAAGTTGCAGAGTTAGTCGTTTTTTCCAGTCCTCTCCCCTCTGAAATGGTTGGTTTGTGCTTTACGTGTGATTGTAATACTGCTGGCTCTGTACTTCCATACTACGCTTGCTCAGGGGTGGGGTCCTCACCCAGGCAGGGCTCTTACTGACCCATAGGTGTGATTTTGGGTATTATAATGAAAGGAGTTCAGCTAAGGATGCACGGATACGGGTTGCCCATTTCCTAGAATCACAGTGGTTTGGGTTGGAAGGGATCCTAAAGCCCCCCCAGCCCCAACCCCTGCCATGCGCAGGGCTGACCCCTCCAGCTCAGGCTGCCCAGGGCCCATCCAACCTGACCTTGGGCACCTTCAGGGAGGGGGCACCTGCAGCTCTGGGCAGCAGTGTCAGGGCCTCACCGCCCTCTGAGTAAAGGATTTCTTCCTAACATCTAACCTAAATCTCCCCTCTTTTAGTTTAAAGCGATTCCCCCTTGTCCTATCTGTATCAGACTGTGTAAAAAGTCAAGCTCCCTCCTGTTTATAAACTGTCTTCAAATACTGGAAGGCTGCAGTGTGGTCTCCCTGGAGTCTTCTCTTCTATGGGCTAAACAAACCCAGCTTTCTCAGCATATCTCCAGAGGAGAGGTGCTCCAGTCTGCTGAGCATCTTCATGGTCTCCTTTGGACCTGCTCCAGCAGTTCCACATCTTTCTTGGGCTGGCAGCCCCAGGCCAGGACACAGTGCTCCATCTGGAGCCTTATGAGGGCAGAGGAGAGGGGGACAGTCACCTCTCCCTGCTGCCACCCTTCTTTGGATGCAGCCCAGGATACCATTGGCTTTCAGTGCTGGAAGTGAACACTGCTGGCTTATGTCCAGGTTTTTGTCATCAGAACCCCCAAGTCCTTCTCAGCAGGGCCACTCTCAATGAGTTCTTCTCCTGTTCCATATATATATCTGGGATTGTCCTGACTCAGGTGCAGTACTTTGCAGTTGGCCTTGTTGAACCTCATTTCTCCTTCTCTGAACAGGAGGCTGGTGGGACACTGGCAGGATATGAAGAAAAACATTTCCACTCTGGCAGAAGCTTTGTAGAAGGACAGGGAGGTTACCTGTGTGCGTGCTTAACTGTTGCAGAAAGAAAAAGTACTGCTGAGGAGGCTGATACCCATCAGGAACAAGGAAAGGTATTGTCAAAGATGTATTTATTTGTGTTTCTGGCACATTTGATTAAATCTCAAATGGTTCCCTAGACAGTGGGAGCAAGCTGTATTGCTGACAGCTAACAAAAATCAGTATAGCTTTCTGGAGCTATAGCCCTCTGATCTGAGGGTCTAACTCTTTATTTCCACTTCTGTCTGCCTCTAACCTAATCAGAAAACCTTCCAAACCAATAACAACAACAGCAAACATCAGCTTTATATGCAAAGCCTAGAATAAAACATCTGTATACATCTCAGAAGTCTTCACAGCAGCCTGTTTTATTAGTATCTCTAAAATAACTTTTCTTTCCTGACTAATTCAGCCAGAAGCACTCAGATAATCCTCATAGGACTGTTATGTGTATTTCCAATTAAGCAATTTATAAGCACTGGCTGCAAAGAGCTTTTTGTTCTTAAGAAAATTATTTCTTCATCAAGAACAAAACAAGTCTTTTTTTACCCCTGCTTTATCTGCAAGCCCTTGTGCCCCCTTCACATATGGTTTAAGTACTGAGTTATGTAGAAGGAGATTAATCATCTTGTATCCCAACAAGCAGGCAAGACATGGCAGCTGGGTCAGCCTCACAGGGAATAGGCTTTTCTGTGTTTGTTTTCAGAGAGAAGTCAGGCAGACAGACACTTACTTTCAAGCTACTGCCTTTGCCAGAGGCAACCCACACAGTCGTGAACCCTTCTGGAGTCTGAGTCATGTAGAACTGCCATAGATAAAATGAAGACAGCCAAGAGGGGAAAAAAAAAATCCCATTCACATCCAGATAATGAGTAGAATTTCCAAATTGCCTCCTGTTTTACAGGCTGTGTACCTTAATTAGATGAATCACAGAGGGTAGAAAACACAGGCCAAAGAGCTCATAAGAGTCCACTTCATTCTTTTACACTAGCTGCATTATCTACCTCCTCATGAGGAAAGAATGTCCCTCCGTTTTCTCAGACAGGAAAATCTTCTGACAAGAGACATGAGCTAGTGTGGAAAATAAGAGCAGAAATGATGTGTGATTGACTTGAGCTATCTGTACACTCACTTTATTCCTTTTCCTCTCCCAAAGTCTAAGCATTAACATCACTTCCTGTAAAGACACTTACCAGCCTGCTTTCTGGTTGAGGTCAGGTCCATGACAAAAAAAACACGAGCTGCACTGAGCAGCAACACAGAGAACTAAACTCAATGATGGCCACCTGCATATGTTAGGAATTGACTCTCCAGAAATCTCTCTGATGTGATAACAGGGAGACACTATGAGCCCTGGGCATTCCAGGGACCCTTGAGAAGAAAACTCCATGTTAGTAGAATAGATAACTTGTATTCCCTTCGTCT
The DNA here is from genome assembly GCA_013399175.1 of Odontophorus gujanensis. NCBI lineage: Eukaryota > Metazoa > Chordata > Aves > Galliformes > Odontophoridae > Odontophorus > Odontophorus gujanensis. The sequence goes on from VXAB01001864.1 coordinate 465,715, forward strand.
TTCCCTAGGACAGGAGGCAGGCTGAATGCTTGACATCGATACCGGGTGTCAGTTTGCAACACACAGACACAGAATAACGAAATGTAACTGGTACAGTTAGTAAACAGTTCACCTGCAGAAGCATATAATAAACAAACATAACGCTTGCACAGCGTCAGCAGAAAATGTGTAAAGGGTTCCAGTGGAGCCAGCTGCAGTGTCTGGCTCTCCCAGCAATGGGGAGTGGTAGTGGTGGTAGTGAACTGTGTAGTTCGGTGAAGAGGAAGTGTTTTCACAATGAATTTAAAACTTAGTGGTTTCTTTCTCACTCTCCATATATCATGGTATGCTCACTAACACCAATTACTGTCTTTGTTTCCTCTACCGAGTGGATTTATTTCCTAGCAGCACAATGAAGAGTTGTGTGTTCGTAGTTCTCTTGGCAACTCCAGTGGTACAGTGTATTTTGGTTATTCTGGGTTTAAGATGTCTTGCTTTCTTAGAGGTTTTGACAAGAGACCTGAAGGAAGATGGGGTAAATATATGTCACTGCACATGGCTCCTGGAACACAGAACACTCCATTGCCAAATGGAGAGTCACTGATATTTCTGCCATGGTAGCTTGAAAAAAAAGGATAGAGTGAAAAGCACATCATAGTTGGTGCCACAGTCAGCAGTGTTATCAGAAAGGAAATCTGCAAAGTAAATGATAGAAATAAATAAGGAAGTTGATAAAGGGACTATGGGAAGCAGATGTGTAGAAAATAATGCCATAGTTGGAAATGAGGGATGAGGAGCAAGAAGTAATTGTCCATGGTATGAATATTATGCAAGGTATGAGGCTGATCTAGGAGCTTTGCAGTGCACTGTCAGAGAGGCCAGACAGGGGAAAATAATGTTAGGCAGGAGATAAAGTGAAAGTGGGAAAGAGTACAGTCTGCCCTGAGTCTTAGAAACACTTTTGGTAACATGGTTACCAAAGCAAGGTGGCTGCAAAAGAAGAATCATTGGTGTTCAGATATCTAGTGCAAAGAGAGTATAGAGAACAATCAGAACTGTCTAGCTACTTAACCTGAAGGAAAGGGGACATGGCAGAATCTTAGCTGTAACAAAATAAAGGGAGTAAATAAGATGACACAGTCAGGGAGAAAGATCAGGATTTAATTTCACTTGGTGTTCACTCAGCAAGAGATTTGGGGGTGGCAATATTGCCAAAGAAAAGCTAAGTTGAAGGAAATAGTTTAGGAGCAGTGAGTCAGCTATGTGAGTTCATGGTTGCACAGCTGATAACTGAAGCTGCAGAAGAGTGAGAATTTTATGAAGTTCCAAGGGGGCATTTCTTCCTGGACTTAGAATCAGAATCCCATAGAACATACAAAGTTCACTTAATCATCAGAGACCTGCACAAGGAAGGAGAAGGGAGCAGCAGTGGCCTGGAGCTGAAAGAATGTTCTTGGGATAGAAACACAACCTTGAGAGAAAATCCCTCTTGAATTTAAATTAATCATCAGAGACATCACCTCTCAGGGGAATCTTCTGTGAGTACAAGTTCTGGACTTCAGCTGCTGTAAAGTCTTTTGTAGCCAGCTAACTGGGTGATATATAAAGACACATGGACCATGGAGGCAATAGTCATATTTCTGTCTATAATTGAACTCATTAGAATCATTTTGTTTAAAAAGCTTATCTTTGCTTTCCTACAGTACTGCTACAAATCCCGTGTGGTATCTAAATACATTTTTTCTCCTCTTATTCAAGCTTTTGTGGAAAGGGAACTGCTTTGTGACATCTGATCCTTACGTACCTGCCTTAGTATCTGAGGTAGCAGATATGCTCCTCTGTTGCTCTGGAAACTAGCTTTACATGCACTGTTTCATCTACCCCTTAATTCTTCCACTGGGGCACTAAATCTGGACTAAGCTGAAATACTAGGACAATAATTCTTAATCCACTGTGGAACATTAACTGAGTGTTAAGACAGCTATTTGCTGTATATTATGAACATGGCTCCATTTCATTTCCTCTCTGGAGATGCTGATTCACTGATGGAGTGATGTTCTCCCAGGCAGGAAAGGATTAAATAGAGACAACAGACTCAGAAGTAATAAATAAGGCTGTAGAAGCAAAATTGCCTGATATTATATTAGTATAGGAGTGCTATGTAATCGTGCCATCAGAGCTGTGTTGTGATGCACACATGCAAGGGAGCAGAGTTAAGGCTGTGTCCTTAATTTTATACTGTGGTAATTGATGAGGTTACAGAGTTTACAGCTGGGTACTTTACATTGCAGCCTGACACTGGGAAGGAGGTAGGCACTGTCTCATTTTCATTCTCTCTTAATCCTATTACAGTAAAAATGTTCTTGAAAGGAACACAAGTGCTATTTCCCCTGCACCTCAAATGCAAAACTGAGGTGCTAGAGAAGAAGATGGTCCTGTCTTTTCCATCAACAGAATATGCAGCAGAAAGCAAATATGTCTCCTGGTCCCAGCTTCTGAATGCTGTACAAAGTCACACAATCTCCTTACTTGTGTGCTAATGCAGAAGGGTTGCATGGCTGAAACTGAAACTCAGATAATACTTCTCTAATGCACACGAAACAGCTGTGCTGATAGTGACATACTGTCCTGGCTGCAGCAAGTACCAGAGCACCCTTCCTCAGGCCTGGGACAGGCAGTGCATTGGGATTACTGAGCACAGGCAGAAGAAAGGGGTTTGTGGGACTCTTCTTCTGTCTCTTTGGGAGTATGGCCACGTGGCATATGCTTAGGCACTTTTTTGAGTGCACTCCTCTACTCCAGGGCCAAAAACTCATCCATGTGAATTGTGGAAATTAGGCAGTTTTAAAGATGAATCTTATCTGAGTGGATCAATTTTCTGCCTCTGTGTTCGGGATCTACCATCCACTCCATCTAATCCAGTCTGTTAGCATGCTAAATAAGACTGAAAAAAAGGAGATAATCAATGAGGCAGAATGCTCAGTTTGATTTTGACAGTACATTGTGCGGCTGTGAGAGAGAGATCAAGCCTCCAAGACAGGCTGTGGAAGTGACAGGTGAGGGTGTTCCCCCAGGCCTGGAGCACGCATCTCTAATGTCTAGCTCTTCTTTTTTGTGGTGTGTGTTGGTGCCTCACAGCGTAGCTGCTCTTGCTACACACTTTGGGGAACCAGTGTTTCACAGCAGGGTCATAGTTGACATTCTTAGCACATTCTTCTCATTTCTTCCCCCTGGCATCACAATTGATATTCCACACACTGCTGCCTCATTTCTGGTCAGGCTATTCTTTACAATCTATTTTTAAGGTTTTCCCCCAAAACTTGCCCAGTAAGAGCTTTTGTATAATTGCTCCTTAGGATTTGCATTTCAGCACAGTATTAGGTCTTGGATCTGGATGCCGTCTTGCCTCACCTCAGCTAATTTAAACTGAATGATCTGACCACAGGAATACTCGTTTCAATTCTCAGAACGCTATCATTCTTGATCAATTTATTTTATTGTACTTTATTTCCACTTTTATTAATTCTGTGGTTCCTGCAGTAGGTCTTCAGAGCTCTCCTCCTAATTGAAGGGGGGTATTGTATCTGTTAGAAGGATTTTTGGTCTATTTTCTAAGTACTTCTCATGTTTTCCAAGTTTTGTAGGTCTGACTTATTTGTGACTGGTGGTGCCAGCTAGGTGGTTCTCACTTTCTTTCCTCCTTTGTTATCTTCTTTAAATTTTCTTCTATGATTGATAAGTTTATCTTCCTCTTAATACACTCACAAGGTGTCACTTCCACCTATGTCATTGGATTTAGGTAGAAATGATGACAGTATGAACCATATTTGCATTCTGGACTTGAATCTTCCTGTGAGGATTATCTATTTATAAATACCTTCCTTGATGTTCTGTCTGCTCTGTCTCCCCCTTACTTCAGGTCATTTTAGAAGGTTCCCATTTCTAACTGTTGCTCACATTATGATGTTTGCACACCACTGAACAACATTTGTCATTTTTACCCATGGAGTCGTGGCTTGTCCAGCCTAGTCCATTGTTTTTAATTCTTCCTTGCTTGCTCCAAAAGGTCTTTCATTTGAATCTGGTGGATACTGTTCCTCAAGTTCAAGCTCTTGTGATCCTGTCTGCCCCTGTCTGCCAGCATCTTTGTAGTTTTCCTTACAAATTGTTCTTAGCATTTTGCCAAGATATCGTAATACGAACAAAATGGGGAAAAGTGCAGATGCTAATCACATTTATTGAATCACCTGGGTAGTGATCTTCAGCTTCATCTCCTGCCTTAATGTGCGTGATATGCTATTTTTATGGTCCCTTCCTATGAGTATAAAAATGACCTTTGGATTCTTTTGCTATGATTTTAAGAGCTCCTATAGTATATAGGTGATCTAACTGCCTTACTTGGGAAGTTTAATGACCTGAGTACCATTGGCCTTTTTTTCTGACAATAAGTGAAAGGAGAAGTAAGTGGCAAGTAAGCTACAGTCTCGTCATCTCCCCAGGTGATCACAGCCTTATTTTTTTCTTTTTTTTTTTTTGTAGTTGTGAGCCCATTTGAATATCTCTCTACTAGTAAATAAAGCATAATGACTTGGCAAGGCACTGCTAAAGATGCATGGTTACCAAAGCAAGGTGGCTGTGTCCAGACTGCCTACAGGGAATGATCAGTAGCTTGTGTCAGCCTCTCAGATGAGGAAGAATATCAACTGACAAAGGCCAGACCCATGCTAGCTAACTACTGTAACTTACTATAGAGGTCCCCTGTTTCAGGCCTGTGTCCAGGCCAAGTCATTACATCATTTGGGCAAGGTGTATATCGTGCTACAGTTCATTTTTTTCCTGATATGTTTGTTGGAGACAAGAAAGAAGCTCAAGATTCCTTTTGTGTGCTTCATTCTATAGGACTGAAGGTAAAGGGGATATTTCCATTGCTGCAGTGAGGTACGATTAGGCTCTGTACTACTATGATAGAAGGCAGACATTGCAGGGGTATCTAAATTGTTTTGTAACTCTGTCTGTTAGTGACTGTTTTCTCTGTAGCTGAAGTTGGCCAGACTTTGGAAAATTTCATCTGAAATCAGCAATTCGGCTCACATGAAAATTGGAGTCTGGCAAATATCTTCGTTTTTAAGATGGTTACAAACAAGATGTTTCTTTCATTTGGAAGTTGTACCTCTTGTGGGATTTGTAAGAAGCAACATCTCCAGTATTGAGTAAGCCCCATTTGCTGTATACAGAAACACATGGATTGGGCAAGTCATAAATTCTAATTTTAATTTGGACACCCTCAGCAAGATCTTGTTAGAGTTTGGCAGCAAAATTCCTAGCTGGTGACATGTGCATAACCATCTCCAGTCCTCCAGCATCTCAGTGCCAGATCATTTGCCTTTGTGTGCAGCTCCATCCACCCACAGCTGGCAGCTTCTGCTGTGCAGGGTGGAGCACTGCTATGTGAGCAGATAAAGGGGGTGAAAACTGGAGTCTGCTCTAGGGTTTATCATTACAGGAAGGATTGAATGGTAGGAAGGGAATAAAAACAGGGAGGAAGCAGAACTAGCAATGATACAATCCCATGTCTGTACTTTCTTCTCCATCACAGAACCAATCCAAGGCTTTCCTGACAAATATCTGTATTATCTGGTGATTGTGTATCCTATATACCTCAAGTCTGCTCATTGGGTTTCTCCTTTATGTGATTGATTGATCCCTAGGGAGGATAACAGACATCTACTGCTACCAGTTACATATTAGCATGCAGTACAGAGGTTTGTACTGGAGACCTAAAAGGTTTCAGTTCCATTTGGAGGTCACTAGGGCTTCATATAATATCATTTATTTTCTATTAACATGGGAAGTAACTTAGTTTCAATGAAATGCTGGGTACATAAATTAAACCTGGTCAGTTACAAATTTCTGTCCAGCTGAAAATGTTAACAATTTCCATCTGCCTTGAGATGAAAGAAAAAAACTGTTGCTGTGTTTTTGTGGAAGGGTGATAGAACAAGCTGCCCTTCTCTTAAGTTTTCTCTGTGAACTATCTGTCATAATTGTGAGCAGTGTGTCATCAAAGGGTTAACAGTTACAAAGAAAATGAGGTGATCAAAGCTTATATGGAAGGATGATTTTTGATGCACAGTTGAGGGGCATGATTCTCATGTTTTACAGATGGAAGACCTGACTAACAGAAGTTTAGAACTTACGTGCCCCATACTGATGGGAGATGATTTAAAGGGAAGACATGGAGTAACAATAATTCCAAACTCACCCTCCCCCTCTTTTTTTTTTTTTTTTTTACTTACAGACACTTGTAACCAAGGGTTGTATGTTCTTAGGCTGCTAATCTCCTTGAGATTTTCTACTGAGTAGAAGTTCAGATAAAAGGAATCTCTGAAAGCAAATACTTTTTGAAACTGTAAAAAAAATATAACGTAAAAACTACATTGTGTTTTAAATCATGACATCATATTATTATTATTATTCTCTTGGAGCAGTTTACGGAGCAGTAAAGCCAGAATTCTGTATAGAGATGAAAGTCAATACCTATCTACATCCCTGCACCAGCATTAGAAGGAAATATTGCTAGACATTGCAAGCTAAGAGGGAAGGGAGGAATATTAACTAGAGTCTTTTTCCATATTATAGTCTCATGTTACAGAACAAACAACTAGATAGTCTGTCTTCATATTCTTATAGACTGTCTTTTTATTCTTATAGAATTCACCCAGAGCAATAAGAAGGCAGACATTCCTAAATATTTGAGAGGACAACACTACAGATGTCTTTAGAGCCAGTGCTCTTCCTCAGTAAGGTCAGAAACTATAATAAAATACATTTGTATGAAAAGCAAGCATAGGAAGAATACCAATGTTTTCATTTGTATTTTAAACTGCATGTGTAAAGCGCAGTGTAAGGTCAGCAAGCCTTTCCTGTCTGATTTATGATCCACAGGGCAGCAGCTGTGTGTCCGTTCATTCTGCATAGATTTTCCAGGGCTGACTTGAAACTTGGTGATCTTAGGGAACTTCATTCAAGCCCATGACCTGAATAAGATGTGAAGGAGGCAGTTTAGCGTCTTATGTTTTGTTCAGTGCCTGGTACAGCCAGGAGGTGGCACTGGAAGCCTAGTTTACTGCGACTGAATCTCAGGTTCTAGGTATTTCCCAGTCCTGGCACTGTGGAAAGATGGTGTGTTGCTGCATTTCTCCCATCTGCACCATTTAGTGGCAACTGCCTGCACACCACTCAGATGTGCCAGGCAACTAGGAGGATCACAGCAAGCTTGCAGTGCTCTCTAGGAAATGCCATCTCATCTTTTTTTTTTAATTATTATTCTGCACTGCTGACTCAGCTCTGCTGTTTGCAGGTTTGACCAATCCACCCTTTCAGCAGGAAAAATACATATTCTTTGCACACCCTTCCAAACATCTGATATTTGCTTTTGCCCACAACAGCAAGTGCATGAAAATGTACAGTTAGAGCAACTGCTTGACAAGTGGTAGTATATTCCCTCTCCTTTCTGCTCTTATTTACTCCTTAGCAATTGTAAGTGGAGATTTTGTGCTCACTTATTTGGTGAAGTGATTGTGGACAAACAGTGTGTGTTTATTCTCACCAGGAGGTACTGAATGGAAATGCCTGGTTAACTAATGAGCAAAGTGAGAGGAACAAGGAGAGAATAGCAGACCTAGTCCTGCTATCAGCTGGAATACTTTCTGCATCAGCTTAAGTTTACAGTCCATGTCTTCTAAAAGAAACAGCTTTGAGCTGGGTCAGCACATGATGGGAGACCATTGGAGAAAGCCATTGCACAGACGTACTGCAAATTATTTGGTAGCCTAAACTCTATCTGCATGGGGAATGACTATTAAATAAGCAAAAGGCTTCAGCAAAATGTTTTTTTCTAAGAGCTGCTAGCTGCTGGCTAGTAACAGCATCAACAAAAGCAGATTTACAGAAATAAGTCCCAAATCTCAGTGTGTTAGGTTTAACAGACTGCTGCAATCCCAGGGTAGATACTGCTGCCTCTGCAAAACAAGGCGTGTTCTGCCCTTTGGCTCTCAAGCAGATTTTTGTATGTCCCCTTACGGTGGCAACTGTAAATGGGAAGCTGGAAGAAGGGCAAGGGAAGAATATAGTAAGCTTTGTCTTAGGGTTTGATCACCTTTAAGAGAAGACAGGAATATTGTCAATCTTGCTGTTCTGAAGGACTTGAAAAACTGATAGATGGTCTCCTCCACGATCCTGCATCGCAGGATAGCTATTCTTAGGACTGATCAGAGGGGGGAGGGAAACTGCATTTCTTCCAGTCTTTCTGCTAATGGTTCCATTGTTTTTAAAAACTCTAAGAAAAGACTAACAACGCAGCTGGGAGGAAATCATGACAATATCACTAATATTCCCCTCAAACTACTTAAGTTTCAGCCCACTACAGACTACACGTATACCCTGAGCACTAATGCAGGCTTTGCACTCAAGACAGGAAACGACTCAGCTCTGGACAGGACTGCACAGGTAAGAGAAGTCTCTTGCCTTGCTCCTTCTTGTCCCTGACTGTTCTACTAACACCAGTTGCAAAGATGGCATTTGAAAGGCCAACTTGTGCCCACAGGCAACTGAAAATGAGGGCAAGTAGAACAAGCAGCCAGGCTGCCTAGATTCTTGTAACTTCCCATTGCTTCTGACTGGAGTTAAACTGATACCTACCACTGAAGAGCTCCATGCTTTATGGTTACTTCTCTGAGCTTTGCAAACACATCTGTGCATGTTACTGCAAGTCCTTTCACATCAGTCTGAGGACTGCAGCTGCCAGGTGGTCTTGCACTGCTCTAAGCATCTAGGTCCAAACTTCTTATCAAAAACAATGACATTGGGATTGGAAGTGCTATTTTGACTCCTCTTTTTTTTTTTGAGTTACCACAGCCTTGAGGATGATGGCTTATAATAGCTGGAATGTTTCAAAACTCCACCAAGCTCTGTGCTGACAAAACAGCAATTTGTACGTGCTCAGTACTTCTGGCTAATCTCAGCACAGAGTTCACGTGCTGAATGAATCTTTTCTTTCATCACTCGTTGTATTCACTTGAGGTCATGCTCCACGGACACTTGCAAACAGCACCCGTCTCTGTCAGTCACAGCCACGCACAAAAAGGCCTTGAAAGAAATTAACTGTGTCTAACAGACATACTAGCTCATGCACAGCCCCTTGGAATGGACATGAGAGCATTAGGGTGTGATGTGAGATGGCAGGAGGAAGGGATAGAGGCAAGCCTACAAAAGCAGGAACACTAGTGTTTGAAATGGTATCACACATATATAATGTCACGGATATTTAATTTGAGGCTTTTTCTGAGAGATCTGCAAAACCCAGTGGATATGGCAAAGCCAACTTACTTCGTGTTGTATGGTTACAGTTGAAAAAGACAGAGTGATGGTCTGCACTCCTGTGAACTGAGCACAGTACTCTGGATCACTTCAAGAGAGGAAAGTGGTGACTGGATTTAGTTCAAAGCTGTAAGAAAATTGAGATCAGACCAATAATACAAGCAATAAAAGTACTTTGCTTCTTGATGAAAAATGAATATGGCAGCAATAAATAAAGGTGCTAATCACAAGGAGTCACTTACATTGCTGATGAGCAAGGTCACAAGAATGTTATTAAGAATGTGAGAGTTAAGGTCATTTGTGTAACTGATATGGAAGCAAAAATCCATCCTTTCTTCTTCTTTCTCCTTTTTTTCTTTTATTTCTCATCCCAGAAGCTTTAGGAGACTTTTTCACTCATGTGAGACTAATTATTTTGGGATTGGGAGCAATTCTACATCTGATTAGCAGGAACATGAATAAATTAGCAGCACCTAATTCTTTATTTATCTTCTCATCCCAAAATTGCTAAGTACTTTACTAAGCATTTGATACAGCCTCACTGTTTTTGTGCTGTAGAAAAAAAAGGGTTCTTTTTATTTCATGGACCAATAAATTGAGGCTGTGGTAGGTACTCCTGGAGATGACTACAGGCAATACTTGACCTAAGATAGGAACTCAGTACTTTCAGCTTTCATATACAACTCCCTGAATAATGCTTTTTCTTGGTAATGAGAAAATCTGTCCAGGCCAGAAAGGTTAGGAGTATTCCATTGCAAAGAGAATATCTGGATGCTCTGACTTTTGCTTTGCCTCCCAGAATTGGCGAACTAGGCTGACTGACTTTTCTGTGTTAACTAATTTTTCTCATCTGTCCACAGAATGATCAAGAACTGTCTTATAAAAATATTAAAACTGAGTCATATACCAATAAAAGCAAACAAATTCACTCTGGCAGCTGCAGTAGTGAATTTAACTTACTCCTGTTGTGCCTAGGCATAGTGCAGCATATGGTGCCGTGGTGATTTCATTTCATTTCAGAGTTTCTTTCTGACTTATCATTAACTTTCATCATCTCTCAAATAGAGTTACTGGATGAGCAAATATATCTTTCAGTATACTACAAACAAGGGACTGTGTGTGTCTTCCTGACACGTGTAAATCCACCTATGAGCACTGGTAGAAAAATGAGCAGGTGTTGTAAACTTCTAAATTCAATCTATGCAAAGATCTCTACATCTCTAATTTGTAAAGGCAAGCAAGCAATGTTCTCCAGAGGTTGATGCAGATGTGTGTGGATCTCCTCCTGACTCTCTATTTTGAGACTGTTTATGCTGAGAGACTTTAAAGCACAGGTGCTACCTCAGTTTTCCCATGCGTTCAGCAAGATGCAGCCTTTTCACTGACAGCAACTATGAGATTTTAAAGTGAAATCTCATAAACAGGAGCTAGGATTGTTTTACTGCTTTAAATTACAAATTAAAAGACTATAATTTCTTCTGAGAAATATTATGATTTTTAAAATTACAGACAGCAAAGTGAGTGGTGATTTTTACAGGCCAGAATGCTAAGTACTGAATGGCACAACATTACTATGAATTATGGCAAAAATAGGTATGAGGTGTTGTAACAGAAGAGCTACATTGACTATCTGACCATCAATAAGTTGGTAGTGCTCAGATGGTGTGTAATCACAGAACTGTAGGGGTTGGAAGGGACCTCCAGAGATCACTGAGCCCAACCCCCCTGCCCAAACAGCTCCCTAGCCCAGGTTGCACAGGTGGGTCACACATCCAGGTGGATCTTGAACGTCTCCACAGAAGGAGACCCCACCACCTCTGTGTGCAGCTCCAGTGCTCCATCACTGCTCTGTGAAGAAGTTCCCAAACACATTTGTGTGGAACTTCCTATGCTTCAGTTCGTGGCCATTTCCCCTCCTATTGCCACACACAGCTGAGAAGAGTCCAGCCTCATCCCTTTGCCTCCCACTCCTTAGATATTTACAGATGGGATCAGATCCCCTCTGAGTCTTCTTTTCTCAAGGCTGAACAGCCCCAGGTCTCTCAGCCTTTCCTCATAAGGGAGGTGTTCCATGCCCATCTTGGTAGCCCTCTGCTGCAATCTTTCCAAGCCTGTATTAGGGAATGTGAGTAAAGATTTGAAAAAGAAAAGGTTTCTTTTAAAATTTCTATTTAAGAATTGCACAATTAATATTTGCTTGTTCACTCGTTCAAAGTATTTGCTAATTGCAGCTTTTACAAACTTAAAATATGCAAATTATTTTTCTTTTCAATGCAGCCATGCACTGAGTTTTTGGCTTGTTATTACAAGTAGAAAAGGTACAGTGCAATTATAGCTTCTTCTAACTTTGTAAGAGAAAAGGTTATCACCTGTCCATCGACTGAGTGGCAGTATTTCTCACTCTGCCAAAAAAAATCTATGTCCTTTTTGAATGAGAAGGAAGTGTCATACTGATGGATCCTCTGGGGAAAAAAAAACAGAGCAATCTGGTAGAACTCCTATTTCAGTTCTTTTCATGCTTATCAATCTATAGGTTTTTGACAAAGGAATATATAATTTNTCACAGAACTGTAGGGGTTGGAAGGGACCTCCAGAGATCACTGAGCCCAACCCCCCTGCCCAAACAGCTCCCTAGCCCAGGTTGCACAGGTGGGTCACACATCCAGGTGGATCTTGAACGTCTCCACAGAAGGAGACCCCACCACCTCTGTGTGCAGCTCCAGTGCTCCATCACTGCTCTGTGAAGAAGTTCCCAAACACATTTGTGTGGAACTTCCTATGCTTCAGTTCGTGGCCATTTCCCCTCCTATTGCCACACACAGCTGAGAAGAGTCCAGCCTCATCCCTTTGCCTCCCACTCCTTAGATATTTACAGATGGGATCAGATCCCCTCTGAGTCTTCTTTTCTCAAGGCTGAACAGCCCCAGGTCTCTCAGCCTTTCCTCATAAGGGAGGTGTTCCATGCCCATCTTGGTAGCCCTCTGCTGCAATCTTTCCAAGCCTGTATTAGGGAATGTGAGTAAAGATTTGAAAAAGAAAAGGTTTCTTTTAAAATTTCTATTTAAGAATTGCACAATTAATATTTGCTTGTTCACTCGTTCAAAGTATTTGCTAATTGCAGCTTTTACAAACTTAAAATATGCAAATTATTTTTCTTTTCAATGCAGCCATGCACTGAGTTTTTGGCTTGTTATTACAAGTAGAAAAGGTACAGTGCAATTATAGCTTCTTCTAACTTTGTAAGAGAAAAGGTTATCACCTGTGCATCAGCTGAGTGGCAGTGTTTCTTACTCTGCAAAAAAATTCACTGTCCTTTTTGAATGAGAGGGAAGTGTCATACTGATGGATCCTCTGGGGAAAAAAAAACAGAGCAATCTGGTAGAACTCCTATTTCAGTTCTTTTCATGCTTATCAATCTATAGGTTTTTGACAAAGGAATATATAATTTATTATTTAGAATTAGTTGAATTAAAACTATTGGCAAACTCAAGAGTTGACCTTCGTTCAAGCAGCAAGGTTGTTGCACCAGGATGAAGAACTAAAATATTTCTAGCTATTTTGTCAGCAGGAGGAGTAACTTATTCAGCTAAATGTAATGAAAAATGCACTGTTTCTGTATTGCCAATTATTGGCAGAATATTTGTTTTCGATACCTGATTTATATTTGTAAACACATCAGTTTCATGAGCGATAACCAGAGGAACAGAAAAGAACCTTGAAATAACTATATTCTGTACAGGTGTGTACATGCTACTAATGGCCTCTATGCTACATCATTGTACAGCTTCTCACAGTATGTAGACATGAATGTATTAACTAGCAAGATCATGTAGTGACAAGATCTATTTTCCATGGAAGTAAATAGTGAAACTCCGTTGATTTCAATAGAAGCAGAAGCAGATTTGGAGGCAGAAGATAAAAGGTGCAGAAAACGATCATTAAAACCTGTGAAAAGTCATGCAGGAGAGAGTAATATACAGACATATCTGTATTTGGCAAGTGAGGCAGCAGTGAAGTTACCTAAGAGCGAGAAAGCCAATTAAGGAAAAAGAAACCAGGTCTCTTGGAAAGGCTGCCTTACTCCTCTTCTGCTAAGAACTGAAGTGGAACTGCCTTCTTACACATGCATGCACTCTCTTTTCAGTTCTAGAGAAAAGCCACTTACATGATGGGATGTTTTACTGAGAGAGTCAGAGCACCCCCCATTGCTTTGCACCATGACCTGCAGAGACCTATGGCTGAGGGCACTGAGCTGTGGGGTGCAGGATAAGGCAGAACATTGAGATGCAGTACTTCTCCCTACCAATAAATCATTTGTAGCTCAGAGAAGCAAAGAAGTCATTTCAGTAATCACAGTATTGTGGATCTTGCTTGTGTCTGACTCGTATCTCCTGCATTTTCATAGAATCATAGAACCATTATGGTTGGAACAGGCCTCTAAGATCATCTAGTCTCACCATCAACTCATCATCAGAGATTTGCATTGCTTGTCCTTCTAGACTGCAAGGTACTGTGCCTCCTGTGTCTTGCCCCATGTGGGAGGTCTAGGATCAAACATCAGGGAGCAGTAGCAGTCAGTGCCAGAGTTTCCTGACATCCATATGTCAGAGAGTGTTCAGCTCATGAGATACAAGATAGATTTTTCTTCTTTCATCAGTTAAAAGGGAAAAGAAAAAAAAAAAAAAAAAAAAAGGAAAGGAAAGGAATAAAAAAAACCCCAGAATGTGAGTCAGAGTGAGAAAAGTGAAAAGTTGTAGCTTGAGAAGAATGGGCTTTTCATTTCATCTCATCATTATTTTTAACAGCCCTGCATCCTATTTCATATTTTATCATTTGTAATCTTTAAATCATCATAGGGAAACATCCAGACTCTGTGAACTGAGGATGACTGAAAGCTGATGCCAGTGAAAGTGAAGTGGGTAGATTTTCACTAGACAAGGCTCTTGAGATTTCATGTGAAGAAGAATTTTTTATTTACACCAGAATTGCATGATATTTCATGAATATGTTTGGATAGATTTGGACACCAATCCAGTCAAAATCCTGAAGGTCTGAAAGGCAAGTGCACTTTAAGGCAAGGAAAGTGTCCTCCAAGGAACAATGATTCCCCACAGAAACACAAAATACACATTTGACAGTGAAGGCTGTCTTGTGGTGTCAGACCAGAATCTTAGAAACTGTCTGTCATTAATGGGCAGATCCCCTTACTTACTGCTTTTGCTGATATGAAGTGGCATCTTAACATTAGGATAATTCTGGTGACATTTCCAGGTCTGCTTCTGGAGATGATATTGAAGTATTTAGAGTGGAGCCAGTGAAACAAAGGTCAGTTTTTATGAGGTGTAAGAGAAAAATGTGACACCAGAGCACTGCAGGTTAAACAAGTATTGTGGTTTTGACTGGGATAGAGTTAATGTTCTTCGTGGTACTTGGTATGGTGCTGTTTTGGATTTTGAATGAAGATAATGTTGATCCAGATCCATTGAAGAACATCAGAACAACCTCCAATTGGATCAGGCTGCTAGAATTGAAGTGGTTCAGCTGATAAAACTCCAGATAGACTAAGAATGGATGGCTAGATTACTGTCTTATTGGACCTATATATATAAGTAGAAACTCACTTGTTCTTTTAATTAGGCAAAAAATTGACAAAGTATGTGAAAAATTGTTTGTTATATGCTGAGGGTCCACAGCCCATTCTTCAACTTTTACATAGATACTTTAATTATCTATAAATGTGCCACGAGAATAGTTGTAAACACTCTGCCTGCCACAACTACCTGCTTCTTGAGCAGGCTAAACGTGGAAGCACGTTCCTATGGTTGAGCTGAGCAAAGTTTATTTTCTGTTCTGCAACACTATGGGTAAAGCAAGAAAAACTGCATTCAGCAGAGCTGGCCCAGAGGGAAACCTGACCAAGAGACTTTAGCTTTGAGTTTCAATTGTGTATTGCAGAGCAAGCAACTTGTTCATCTTAACTTCTGAAAAGTGAGACTGAATTTAGCCTTAGAAGATCCCATTGGCATGAGGAGTACAATTTCTATTAGAAAATACCAAAAGTTGCAATTTTTCTTTCTTTTTTTCAACTGTAAATGACTAACCCAAATGAATTCAAACATCCCTTGTAGCCCAGGTTATACCATGATATTGCATCTTTCTGCAAATAAGCCTTCCCTCCAGGGTTATGGCTTGGTAGTGTTTAGATTTGCCATATATCACAGCATAGCACAGATGGGATGCAGGGCATCTGCAAGAGAGAGGCTATGGAGGTCCTGCACTAACAACAGTACCACTAACTGTGCAGGGGAAGGAAAGAGGAAGGTCAAACTCTGGTAGCAGTGGGATAAAACTGTGTGGAAACCCTCAGCTATGGATTGCCTTATTGCCCAGCTGTTTGCAAAGCAAACAGCCTTGTCTAATTAATTAGGAAAAAGTTGGCCAATTAATTGGGCTTAAATCTTTGGATGATTAATATTGACCTAAGCCTCCAGATGTCTGTGCAACAGTTCTCCTTTCTGCACAGGATATACAAAGCAAAGACACGTTCTCTCACTTAAAAAACCTTGCAGAGTTTCACATTTATCCTGAAGGAGCCCATGTTGTGAGCATGGCTAGTCTTTGCTGTGATTAATTCTTCCTAGCCAAGAAAAAAGGTACCACACATTTGAAGTTCCTTTACTTTTGAGAACTTTTGAGAGTCTTATTCTCAGGCTGTGCTAGCTCAGAGGAGCATTGGCTGGGAAGTTGCATCTATTCACCAGAGGGGCAGTATGCTGATGAAGGATCCACTGAGGCAGTGGCTGACTGCCACAGCATCTCATTTCCTCAGGACAATCTCAGAGAAGAGACTCTTTACTATGATGGACAAGCTCTGAATAGGTCCTGCTGTAATGCATGCAAAATGAGCCTAAATTCCCTTCTTCTCACCTACTTATTCATACTCACTTTAGATTTTTCCCCAGTTCCCTTCTCTCACTGTGGAATTCCTTCTAAAAAGGAGAAAGATAGTTCATTCTCAATGGTCTTGCTACTGTGAGAATTTTATTAATGACCATCTGGACAAATGAGACCTTGAACTTTGTGAAAATCACCATTTCATGTATTGCTCAATTTTTCATAACCATAAGACCATAAAGAAAATGTTAGCTCATGTCCTACATAGGTGTATAGTCACTGCCCACTTGACTATGGGGCAATTCTTTCATGTGACAGATTTACTACTCAGCGCTGTTGTTGAGGAGAAGTCAGAGCTGCTCCTCTTCTGATCTCAACTGTTCAAAGAAAAACGTTTTCAGCTCTGAAAAAAAAAAAAAAAAAAAGGCATAAATACTTTCCTAGCCACACAACACCCCCAAATACCAATAAATAGCACAAAAAATATCAAGGTCGCAGTTTATAACCAAAAGCAAAACTGATCAAATAAGTCACCACGAACACTTCTTTTGAAAGTATCCTGCCCCCACACCAACCAAGAGCTACCCATCTGATTGCCCTTGATGTGAGAGCTCCCTTGTGACAGCTGGGCACAGCTCTGGCTGTAACCTCCAGAAAGGATGTAATGCATGGGCACTTCAGAAAGCAGCACCATACAGGGGGCACTCTGGTGGAACACAGACATTTGGAAAATGCTCCCATCACTACCCACGGCTTCAAGTCTCTGCAGAATCTTTCCTTAATACATGAGCTGAAAACATACTTCAAACATACATCAGCATCTTTCCATTCATTAAGGTATTTATGGAGAAGTAGGATCTGCACTTGAGTATACCTTGAGGGTGTAATTGTGTGTTGCTAATGTAATGGCTAGAGCTGGTGATCCAAATGGCAGTGTATGAAAGGTCAATATGCTGAATGCAAGGCTGTGTGAAGCAACTGGGGGAAAAATGGAGTCTGAGTTAACAGCCAGAAGGAAAAGGGAGGGCAAGGGCAGTGAATGAGAGAGCGACAAGATGACTTTTAAAAATGGACCCTGCAGAGATGAAAACAAAACCTTTAAGGAAATCCATCAATTAAATGCAACTAACATCTTACGAAGAAAGATAATAGATAAAGGAAGAAAAAGATGAAAGCCAGGCAGAATCAGAGGCAGACATTTAAGAGATGTAACTGGGTGCAGTTATCAGAGGAGTCATTCCCGTTTGTATTGGCATGGAAACATCCCATGTATATATCATGGGTGTTCTTAAAACATCATTGGCAATGACACACCTTAAAAGGCAAGTCATAGTATATAATTCAGATCTCAGATACCCTAGTGAACTCCCACAGTAGTTTCTACCATGAGTCCTCTGATGGCATGCTGCACACATGAAAGCAGGACTTAACTCATACTGTCACACCACTTTTTGCCATTGTGGTTTGTATTTTCTCCCGAACTATTTGACAAATCTGTGTAACTCTGGGTTCTGTTGACAATCAGAAAAAGTTGGAGAACCCAGTGGAACAATATTATAAGGATTTATCTGAATCTCCACATAAATTTAAAATAGTATTATATCTTCACAAAATAAATCAGGCTAGCTTTCTTCCCTCGAAACTGCTTTGTGGTCATGTCTATGCTTCTATCATTGCTTTGAGGTGATGTCATTCACTTCCTGGTTTTTATACTCATAAGATTCATTTCTGTATCTGATTACATATTTCAGTTGCTTCATAGCTTTCAACTTCATGGTGCTGGGACAACTGCATCACTTCTTAAGGCCCAACTTTAGTAAAAGTAAGAATTTAAATCTTAGTAGAATTATGCAACATATCCTTTATTGATCCTTTATTGACCCTTGCTTCTCTGCAGATGTGAAAACTAAAAGAATCTTTTGGGAAAGGAAAACAATCCAATGATACTGAACTGATTATTTCTCTCTTTAGATGGAATCATTACAGCTGGTATCATATCACAAGCTACTGTATTGTGCACTGCAAATTGACTCAGGTTTTTTATTCTTGTAGTGAGATAGGCAGTACTGCTGTAGGTTTATGACACCAGTAATAAAATAACACAGGAAATGAACGGGAAAAGGAAATAGAACTTAGTCAGTTTTTCCCCATGCATGTTACTCCTACTGCTGTAGATTTTAAACTACAAGTGGCTCGAAGACCATGGTTCTATACTGATTTATGTCATCTATAGATTTGCTCTAGTGTGTTATCATTCATTTCAGTGTTGCCATATTCTGCTGAGGCCTCTGAAGGGCTGCCAGGTTTTGCTTTTTGCGCCCATGGAGTTTTGTGTAGTGCTCTCAGGTCACAATGTTAACTACTGCTACATCAACCTATACCTCAAGAGGGAGACAATTTACAGCAATTACAGAGGATCCAAGGTAAATATTTTGTGTGTCTGGGTCACATTAATAGTCCTCAGAAAGCCTTTATTTCATGCATAGTCCCAGCCTTGAGGTTGCCTCTTAGGGAATTTGGTCTTGGGGATGACTGTTGCTACAATGATCTCAAAGCAGAAATACAAGCTGCAGGGATGTTCAGACATGTCCCAGGCTACTTTGGGGATCCACCCCCCTGGGACAATGGACATATCTGTCCGATCAGAGTCTGAGGCTTGCTGTTCTAGACAGCCTGTTTATTGTATTTGTTGTATGTGCCTCATCTGATGGGTAAACCTTAATGAAATGTCTGTTTCTGGCCATTCCTAACACAAAACAAAAGTACAGGTCTGCCATTACTATTACAAGATGCACAAATACAATTTTATATATGAGAACAGTATCTTACAAAAAAACGTTTATCTCTAACATGTCTCACATCCACTAAGAGGTGTGGTTAACCTTTCTTGCTTTTAGACATATGGCAGGTGAAGCAGGTGGACCTTACAGCTCTTTGTTTCCAAAGGGGTACACCCACCCCCCCAAGTGCATGAGAATTGTCTTTATAGATCAGCTGATGCACAAAAAGGATTTTTCAAAATAAATAAATCTTATTATCCTTTAGCTAAAAGGCATTTCTTCTAAAGGAAGAGAGTAATCAGAGCTGTGGCAACAACAACAAAACAATAAGCCATCTCCTGCATTTTTGTATTCCCCATTTTCAACAAATAGCTTCCATTATTTCCTCTAAGGTTGATGAGTTTCACAGTGTGACCAGTGACTAATTGCAAGGGAGACCTTTTCTTCCCTTGAGTTCTGCCTTTTGGTAGCTATAAAGCCATTCCCCTGAAGCACGTTACTAATCACCTACACCAAAACACAGCAAGGAGTAAGGAAGTGATGGTGAAAGGATCATCCCAGCTGAAACATCACAGAGGACTTTATGCATGGCCAGCCCTTGAGTGCTGTGTGGTGGGAACAGACTGAATCATGCCCAGAACGCCAGAGCATGAGTAAGAAAGCCCACCATCCCTGGAAGCTTGGTCATCAGCTCCTGTTCCCAGCCTTGCTCCCCTGAGTCGTTCTCTGCGTGACTTCCTCTGTGCTCATCCTCTCTGCCCAAATGTGCACTCTTATCCACTTGCAGCCAGGGCCAGCTGGATCAACCTGCCCTCATGACTCAATAGCAACCGTCATGAATTTGGCATGACTAAGCATTAGCAGCAATATCATCAAAAAATAGCAAGGGAAGAAGCCCGCAAGATATTTTGCTTCATCTTTTCATACAGTGTTGCTGTAATGCATCGGTAAAGACTGACTTCATAAGCAGTGAGGGAAGAGGGATAAACATTACATGCACATGATTTTGCATGCTGGGCTCTTACTGCTGATTGAGATCCTATATTTGAGAAACCCAGTGCTGGATGAGAGACGGATTCACTTAACTTGTGAATTACCAGGATATAAAACATTTTTAGAGCTGGAATTCTCAAAGGAGGCGATTGCTGCTGAAGAACAAAGGGAACTGGGAATTGGGTATCCTGATGTTCATGGCAGGATCCAGGTTGGCTGGAGGGAGGAGGTGGAATCTTGCCCCAAAGTGTGGGCTTTTGTATCAAACACTGGTTGACTCTGCCCTTGTGGAAAGCACTAAGAGCACTTTACTTAAGGAAAGGACACCTTCAAAACACATTGGAGGAAGCAAGCTTTGATTCATTTGCTGATGTTTCCATTAAGAAGGTAATATTTTTTACTCAGAGTGTTAGCATTACAGTCAGCGTAGGAAGCAGACCACCTGTCTAGTCTGTGCTGATTTACACTGCTGTAGTACTCAGCATGACTTTTGTCAACAAACTCCTTTGGGAGAGAATAACAAATGGAGCATGTTCAGCGAGTAGCTTAGAAAAACAGTGAGAAGAGATTGCAAGACTCATGAACCAAAAACAGGGCAGCATTTCTTGAATAGCTTATTCACTTGGGTTTATTTGCTCAGTGAGCTGAGAGTAAACGTAGAGCCAGTGAAAGGTGCTGAGGCCAAATAGGAAGAGTGCCAGAGAGATGGCAACAGGGACAGCAGAGCACTCATCCAGTTCATTTGACAGCTCTGGGGGCTTACACAGAGGGTCCCTGGAGTAAGAACAACATTGCCTACAGACCATGAAAACTTCTCCATCCATATTATCAGTGTGTGGAAGAGCACTTCCATGTTGTAGAGGTAAATTCTTTCTCAACGGTTCACCTAGCCTCCTGTCTTTTCACCAGTGCTGCTGGGTATCAGTTGCTAGAGTAAATAACAGACCTGCAAGAAAGGAGTTTGAGCAAGACTCTCTTTGACCCTGTCCACTTGTGCCAACCCTTTAAGTTATTTTAGGATGACAACAGAGGAGCACAAAATGTTTGTGCTACCTCTAAGCCATTCCACCCCCTCTTCTTTATGGGCTAACTGAAAGAGTGAGGAGAATGATTTTGATGCACTGGTGATTTTCCTTGAACTGATGACCCTCTAGGAAATGTTCCCTAAGCTTCACTAAGCTGCACTGGTCAACACGAAAAAGGCACCTGGCTTTATCTGTAGCTCTCTCCCTTCTGTGGTGATTTCCACAACAACTTTATGCCAGAATTTGGGCTAGGACTTCACACAGAACATGCACTCTTTAGAAATTCACCAGCACATGATGCAGATTTCTTCATATGAGATTTTATTTCCTCACTATCAGTTGTTCAGCCCAGAAGGAAAATTAGGTGAATGTCCACCTGCCCTGGAACATTACTTACTGACATGCAGTTTCAACTGAATACAAGGTTGTTCACTTCTTGGCCAAACGATTTTGCATTCACTTGCTCTACATCTGCTGCATCCTACAGCTCCTACACGGCAGCACTACAGCAGTAACTGTGAGGGAAGCATCTGTCTGTCACAGCACTACATGGAGTTTCAGGATTCTCCTAAGTGGCAGTCATTATATCCCTGTACAGCAATATTAGTAGCTTATTTTCATCCAGCAACAGTCAATGTCAGATTAACGGTGTCCAACAGGCATCAACTTTTCCAAAAACACTGGACAAATGTCTTTCTATTTGACCTATTTAATGCAATGTCATTGATCATTTCTGTGTTCAACAGCTCTCAAAACATTGATGTGTGTATGCTTACAAAATGGATATGTTCTCACTCTTTTTTTTCCTCCTTCAAGTGCCATGAGAAATTATTTAAGGAAGTTTTAATGAAATGCATCTGTCACTTATGAAGATAAATAGCCACAGTATGGCTTTCCATTACTGGAAATGGCAGAATTAAATTAGAAAATTACAATCCTCAGCATCTTCTCTGACTTGTTTTTGCATAATGTGTTAAAAAATATGCCCACATAGGCAGAATGCTGCAGTACCAATGGAGCATGTCATAAAACAAGACCTCTTTTTATGGTTGTTTTGTTAGTTTGTGTTGGGAAGTTTTCTCCTATTTTCTGTCCCATTTCTTGTTAAGGAGGCCCAATTAGTAAGCAGAACTTAATTAGAGTGTCAAATAGATAAAATCCTTCCTCTTTTCCAAAATCTAAGTTCTAGATTTGTCTCTATATTATTATATATCTCCCAAGACAGCTGGGAATACCGTGGCAGAGGATACCATCCAGATTGCTTAATTCCTCTAGAGTGGATCATCTGTTCCATTTCATGGAACAAAACCAGTATTTCTATTGAAATCCTTGGGGCCACAGTTTGAACAAAAAGAAGAAATACTTTATTCTGAATGTTAAATAAAAATACGTCTGTTAAAGGAGACATTTAAATTAACAGCGAGATGGTGTGAAATTGTCTTAAGATGGAGTGGGTTCCTGTTAGTCCTTCATTAGCAAGCTGGTCTTTTTGTCTGCAGGAGCAGATTGTTTGTAATTGGTTTCATCTTTTTAAGTGAAGAGTTAGAATCTACAGAGTCTGGCTCAGGAAGAGTAAACCAGAATGTGATTTGCAGCCTTTATGCCTGCTCCCTATCTGCAGAAAGAGATAGCAATTGAAATGAGTGCACACTGGGAAGTCTCTTGTGTTCCTCACCTGTGCTTCCAGCTGGTAATTGAGGATGCATGCAGCATACATGTGTCCCTTAGCCACTGTGCCCACTGTACACCAGCAGCACAAGCTCTGTCACCTTCAACTCATCTGGTATTCTTCCACTCATTTTCATAGTGTTTCTCTCTCATTCTTTTTTTATGAACGATGAATTCTGTTTCAATTTATTTATTTATTTATTTTGTGCATGGGAAATGGCTGCAGAAGACACTGGAGTGTTTTAACCCTGTCTGCTAACTAAATCCAAGTTTCTTTCTGGGCACGTTCCTTATGAATCCTTATCCATCACTTTCTGAATAAATACTTTAACTACTGTGCTTTTATTCAAAGCTGCTCACCAGCCTTAGTGCCCCTCACCAGCTGGCGTGTAGCTGTTATGCTACAGTTCATGCTGAGCCCAGCGCTGTCTGTGCATGTCAGGAGTGTTCAGCCAGGAATCCTGCAGAACTGAGGAAGGGCTGCCTCAATCACTTGCATCAGATCTTGTGGGTAGGCAAATGCAGATGCAGAGTTTGATGTGAGCAGAGAATATTTGTGTAACTACTGAACACAGCTGGTTTTAAAAGGAAAGAAGGTATTTCCCTATCACGTCTTAAAAAAAAAATGCTTTATTTTCCAAACAGAAATAGATGCAACTTCTGTTGTTCCTGTTAATTCCAATCTGCACAATTCCTAAAACATCCCTGAGACCTCTGTAAGGAGAGAGAGAACACTGAATGCAGTTTAAGGAATCCCAGAGCTCTTTGAGCATAGGAGGCATGGGATATAAGGGTTTATTGAGAGATGAGAGCTTTTAAAGCCCCATCAGCTTTTTTTTCAGCCTCATCTTAATTGAACTGCTCAGATAACAGCAACCCTACATGAAGTAAGCACTGCTTGTCCTCACTTTGACCTTCAGCAATCTTTCAGGATTATGGATAGGGATGCACATCACTTCAGTTTTTCCCTGACTGTACAAAGGGAGAAATGCTCAGATTTGAATATGCAGAGGAACAGGAACAGCATAATTGATGAGCAAAAATAGCACCAAGGTCACAGAGAAGCAGCAGAAGTAGTGGTCAGCATGGCAAGTGCCTGGTCTCCAAGCAAGAATCAGTACTTGGTTCTCTACCACATACTTCTCTATGCCTTATGCCATCTGGAAAAGGGAGGTCTGTTTTTCTCTGCTTCATTGGTGTTCCATCTCATTTAAAATCTCAGCTGAAAATTGATCCCTTCCCCCTTACTTTTGTCTTTCTGCTCTTATTTATCTCTGCAACTATGTACTGGTTTCTGTAAAGCAGTTCAGATGCAGAATTTGCATGACAGACAGGGTTCAAAGACTTAATCCCTTTACTGTTACTTACTAAGGCATGTATCTGTACTGGGGACAGTGGGCTACTGATGTAAGAGCATCGCAGGACCAGGTGGAGCTGGAGACCAAGATTCATTTCGTTCTGGGATACCTAAATGAAAGAACAATGAATTTATTTAGAGCGTTCCTAATTGTAAATGCTACCATCAGCTCCAAGCACATGGAGCTCTGGGGATGCTATAGCAGAGAATGCTGCGCACAATGGCAATGCTGCAGCAGAGTATGCTGCCCCATCTTGGACTGGGGACATGGGAGCCAACTGGTCCTTTACAGTTAGAAGATCAAGAAGACAAATAACTACTGAGTGAGCTGTCAGAAGCTGTAGGAAGTCAAATATTAAGAGAAGATCACCTAATGACATCAATCTAGCAATCAGTGCAAACCAAGGTACGTGCTAAGCAAAGCTAACCAGAAGATACTAAGGAATGCTTGTGCACCTAGCTCTACTTTCTGCTCTTCCCTGCTACATTAGGGAAAGTAAAAAAAAAAGGGGG
>VXAB01001864.1:490469-501935 GCA_013399175.1 Odontophorus gujanensis
GTGGGGGGTGGGGGGGGGGGGGAAGAGGGAGAAAGCCTGAGAAGCAAAATTATGTATGAAGTAGAAAAGGTTTCTTCCTATCCCTGGTAGGTGATCAGTACAAGCTCCAGGACATGGAATACATTTCATGCAAATATACAGTGGAAGCAACACCTTGAACAAATGTTTTATGAAGGCTTTTTTTCAGATCCACTTATTTTTCAAGAACTCGTATCATGAGTTTATGTAAATTGAAATTTTTTAACCCATCATTACCACATTTGAAAGGCTACTCCAGAACTTCTTCTTCTAACAGTCAGTAACCTTTCCCAATTTCCAGTCTAATTCATGACTATCTTGTATCCTCTTGATCTTGTTCCAGCATTATTCTTTAAGTTAAATAATTATTTTCCCTTCTTGATAGTTACTCCTCGATGTGCCTATGAAGAGTCATTATCTTCCCCTCTGTGGTCTCATTTCACTAGGATAAATAAGCCAAGCTCTTGTTATCATTTTCTGTGAGATAGACCTTCTGTTTCTGAACTCATCCCAGAAACCCTTCTCTGCATCCCTTTCATTTTTAGTTTATCTTCTTTGAGCAGAGGTGACCGGTAATGCAGCATCCAAAGTGAGTCCTTACTGATACCATATATGATATATTCCTGCCTCTATCAACAACCTATCCTGTTGCACCCTTGAATAACACTAGGTTTTCACCACTCTATCACACCGACAGCTTTTGGTCACTGGGCACTGGGTCAGAAGCACAGCTTTTTTGAATGGACAGCAGATTAATCCTGTACAATTCGCTCAGATGTCAAAGAATGTATATACTAAGAAGATGGAAGTTGCACTTTCTTCTATGGCAACTTTTTTCTTTTATGCAAAGCAGTTTCCAACAGAAATATTCTGGAGAAAATTTATGGAGAAGTGGAAATTTCCATTCTCCCTTTACATGAATACAACACGCTTTTAAATAGGAGGCCTAGCTCCTAAGAGTACTCAGTAAGCAAACACAAAGAGACAAGGCTATTTTGGATTTTGCTTTGATGAAATGTGGGATTTTCTGACGTGTTTTTTTTTTAATTAAAAATCACTTTAGAGAAAGATGAAAAACAAAAACTTGCAAATCTGAAGTCAATGGAAATGAAACGGTCTCATAAGTCCTAATCTTCAGGGGTTTTTTTCTTGACTTGAGGAGGGGCTGAGCTTGCTCTGCACCTCTCTACATTTGAGTCTGAAGAAAGCAAACAGCTTTTCCTGACAAGGGCAGTGTCGTTATGGGCCCTTTTGTGGCAAGTGCATAAGGCAACAGCAACTTAAATAACCTTTCAACAGGCAAATATTTAAGAAAAGTGTATTTTCACTTACTGGTGACAGTAACAGAAATAATTACGTAGGGAAAAAGATTCCTGTTTGTTTTGATTCTTTTGAAGATTATGAAGCAATCAGGAAAGAGCACACTCAAACAGTGCAATAAAACAACTGTTTCATAAATAACTGTCTTTTGTATTAATGGGGTTTCCTTGATTTCTGGCGTGGATGTCAATGCAAGCATTTAGTAAAGTCAAGCTGAATAGTTGTTTAACTCAGGAAACCCCAAAATGCTGTGAACATTCTGCTTAGCCAGAGTCTGCAGCAGGTTGGTTGTAATGAAGTTTGTTGCAGATAATGATGACATACTTTTCAGGCTTAGAATTTGATCACTTCTTTATGTTGCACACATTTGGGAAAAAGAGAACAAATCTCATCCCTTGGTAGGCTGTACACCGGAGAATGGCTGCTCTAGCTTAACAGTTATGCCAGTTTGAGTTTGGACACTTTTCTCTTTGAATATTGTTCTTATTGAAAAATGCAGATTTAAGTCAATAAAAATCTGATTATGAAAATATATTGACCTTAAATTTGCTAGCAATAAATTTTTTGGAGTGAAGGCTGAACTTCTTTGTTTCTCAAAAGAGAATGTTTCATTAAAACATTTACACTTAAGTCTTGAAGTAGAAGGACAAACAAAATAGTGTAAAAACAACTTGACATTTTATTTGATTGAAAACGATTTGTAGGATGAAATGGAAGAGGAGAATAAGGGTGTATTTCATGCTGGAAAACTATTCTCCTTTGTTTGCCTGTTTGTTTCAGGTCTGAAGAAATCCAGCTTCTCTGTGATGTTTTGTTTTGGCTAGTGCCCTTGATCCTCAGGGCTGCCAGGAAGCCCTCAGAAGAACCAGAACACCCTGCTGGGATCATACTATCCTATCCTCAATGTGCCAGAAAAATGCAGGAAGGTCTACTAAAAAGAAAGTTGTGCCTTCCTGCATTTTACTGGCAACCACATATTTCACTGTTCCTTGAACCCAGTTAAGCATTCTAGTATCAAAAATCGATCTGGAGAAAGTGTTTACTGCATTCTAAACAATACTAGATGAATTTGTGGAAGAAAAAAAACCTCCATCTTTGAGATACACTTCTACGATGCCTCAGTGGATGTAGTGTAACTGAGAACCAGGCCCACTGTTGTGCTGATCTCACACAAACCTCTCACATCTTTGCAAAGTACAAAGCAAATCAGTGCTTGCAATAGTCTCTAAGCTTTATACCATCTATGCAAAAATGATCTCAGCTCATTTTTAAGATAGAGAATTCAGTAAGATGAAATGACTGACCACTGTTACTTAACAATTCATTTGTGAAGTGTAATTGATTAACTGGAAGCTCTTGTCTTCCTTTCCCGGGGCCAGCATGTTTCAATCACAGTAGGAATAGACCATCAGCAAGCCTCTCCATCAGAAATCTGTAATCCTTTACTGATGGCTTGCTTGGCAGGCTCTAATGGATACTCTGGGACATCATCCAAGAAAGACCCACAGAAATTAATTGCCTCCTTTCCTTTTCCGAAATATAGGTCAGCCTTTCATTGCTGCTCTAAAGCAAAGACAAACTTAATCACTTACAACAGCCAGTAAAACCTGGAAAACATGAAAGTTTTCAGGATCTCCCATTGAAGATCTTCCAAGAAAAAAATAACATTCTGACCGGCCTGGAGATAGCTTTAACTTACAAGAGGGAAAGAAAGAAACAAGGAAAACAGCTACCTTGGAATCTGCTCATGAAGTCATGGATTTGTGAGGAACCTCACTTCAGAAATATCAAGACAAACTGCACTTACTTAAGGCACATTTCTTAATGCTCTCAAGCTTTCCTGCTGTCTTAACATCATCAGGCACTTAACCACTCTATAAGCTTTCAGTATTTTTCCTAACTTGGTGTAACTAAATATTGATCATGACTAAGATAGTAATTGAGTTCATTCATGATAATAGATGGCCCTCTGGTTGCATCCATTAAAGACTCTTCAAAATAATAAAAAAACCCAACAACTTTAATTGCCTGGAGAGACATGGGCTGATGTTGCAGTGGATCAGAACCTATTAATAACAACAAATTCAATCACAAGCCTACCTTGCTTATGTTTGTTACATTAGTGATTCACAGGGAATAGAAAGCTGATAAAAATGGGCATTCCAGACAGAATACTACCCTGATTATGCAGTTTTGATAAAACATCCTCTTTATTACTAAATATATTTTCATACAGAAGTGCAGAGTATGATTGAAAAGAGCTTGTTTTTCAGTGGATGGTTTTTCCTTCACTACCTGAAAGATCATGAAATTTGGTATTTGTTTTATGCCCTGTCATTTCCCATATGACCAGAAGGATCACCAAATTACTGTGAGTTAGTTCAAAGGAAGGATGCAAACAGTTTATGGACTTCCAGTGTTTGTGTCTGCTTGAAAACTGGAAGCAATTACAAATATATCTCCATATTTGTGTGAAAGATTTGAGGGGCTTTTTAAGCCACGACCTTCAATGTATTAACAAAAAGCTGCTTTGGGCTGATAATAGTGGCTGGCAGACTTATCTCAGTACCTTGCAAATTTCTGTAAATGGTCACCTTGGAACACAGGTAATGAGTTTCATTCTTGTGAATGCCCAAAAAGTTTGCTAAGAAGAGACCAACATGAATGTAGGGATGAGAGTACGGTACCTTTGTCATCTCATCAGCGCTGTCAGGAAGGGAACAGCTAAGCTTCCTTGGTTTTTTGCCTTAGAGCTCAGTGACCCTGACTGCACTGCTTCTGCTTTATGTATCCCAACACATCTCTGAAGCAGCAGCAATTCAAGATGGTGGGGCTTAATAGCCACGGTGCACCAAGAGACATGGAGAAACAGATTCAACCTGTTACCTGTACCAGATATTATCTGATGCCAAGTGCTTCACTGAAGTTGGCAGGCGTGTGAAGGCAACTCTTGAAGACAGTTTCCATTGCACTTAGTGATATATAGAACTGTTTTTTTTTCTGGATTTTGGTGAAATGAAGTATTAAATCTATTATGAGGTCATTTCACTTTTTCAGACGACAAAACAAAACAGCTGTCTGTGACTGGCAGCATGCCTAAAGGTGGCATTGGCAACATCTGGGAGCACAGTTTCACCTCATAGATGCTGAGCAACAATCTCACTGAAGCTGATGGGAAAGGCATTATCTCTTTGCATTTGAAAATTAGGCCGCCAGCCAACATTTCCCCATTTAAAGCCAGGCACTGCAATCACTGCTATCACAAATGTGTTCCAAATGTGCCTGCAGCAGCACTACATTTTTCATATATGAAAGAAAGCCTTTTGCAGTTAAGCGTTATTGTCCTTTTTATCCAACCTGAAAAGTTCAGAGCAAAGTCAAATGGATATTTGACTGACTTGTCACGCAGAAAGACAATATCCCCATTGCTCCCTGCTGGAATTCCTGACACTCAGCCCCCTGAAACAGCTGCGGGAGACCTTATAGCCATTCACTGTTGGGCAGCCATTGAGTTTGGAAGGTATTACTTTAGGAACTTAATGGGAAAAGCACCCCCTAAGTGCATGGGTTCATCTTCATTAAGCAGCTTGCTGATTCTGCTGTTGGCCCTAAATGCTCACCAGTGGACTGAGAAGCCCACTCCCTAAAGTCTCTCCCGGATGCACTTACTGTTTGTTATTACTCTTGCAATGCTTGACTCAGCATTAAATTAACCTCACTACCAGAAGGTGAATAACCGTGACTATTCTTTTACTTCGAAAATGGGAAGAACCATCGTTCTACGACAACACAACAAAAATTATGCAAAATGATCAGACATATAAACCTGTCTGAATTTAAGATCATTGTACACTGTCCACCTCTCAGAAGGAGTCATTTTTAGTCCATTTGTAACAAGATAGAAGGTGACTTACGATTCCAACACACTGATCCAAAGGCCCTCAGTGAGCTTGTTCCACTTCCAAAGAATAAGATTTAGTAATGTTACTGCCTATAATAAATTCAAAAACCACTGATGTGCCAAGCCTTAATCCTCGAAAGCAGACCTAGATCATTTTATTCATAGCAACAGTTTGGAGAATATGCCTGTGTATTAAGGAGGTAGTCTGGCTGATGCACTGAAACAGCAAAACCACAAACACTTGGGCTTTATTTGAAACGTATTCAGGTGTAGATTGGCTACAGAGTGTGGTGCTCAAAGAGTAAAGAGACACCAGACAGGTGATTCAGAAAGACCATGAATCAGCAGGAACCTTGAAAGCCACAGAGCATGACAACCTAGACAAAATTCAGAAGGATGTCAGGCACGTGACATTTCAGATAGGAAAGAGGGAGGCAGTACATCTCCATTAAGAGGGGCACCAGGTTATGGATATGGCTACACAGGCTCTGTGTGTCAGAGGAAAAGGAACTACCCAAGAGGAGTTCTGAAAACCTCAGAGCTTGAGAACCTATAACAGCAGTAAGGAAATGGAGTCAGAGAAGTGTACGCACTATTTTATTTTCTTGGATCAACCTCTAGCATAAAAAGAGTTGGTGCTTATAAATCTTTTATAAGCATGTCTGTACGTTTGAGCGATGTGTTTAAGTAAAATCCTGGAGAACTGAATTGTAAAACCAGAGCACCTGCATGCAAAGTCTTGGCAAGGCTTAGCATCGGGCACACTCTGCTGAAGTGCTGTTGACTTCATGGTATAGCTCTGTTGAATTCATGCAGTCAGTTGAGTTCTCTTGGAGAAAATGCTTTCCAGAGTGCTTCAAGGTCTTTCAGTATCTGTGAAACTGGGAAGTTGTAGCTACCTTGACTGGTTTTGAAATTTTAGCCATCACTCCAAGTGCCATAAAATTGGCCCTTTCCCTCTTGTAAGTGCAGTTCACTCGAGGGAACTGAAGCAAGGCAAGTTCATATTTGAGTCTGTACATTGCTCATCCATGAGATCAGGGAATAAATCACGTTTGATTGGTGACGTTTTATACTGCGTGGTAGGAAAGCCACAACACAAACTGCACGAACACGGTGCTTACCAGCTTGCACCTTACTCTGTTCTTCTGCTCTGTTCCAGATGCTTTATAACCTTGCTTGTGCACATCAGCATCCGATCGGACATAAATTCTGCTGCAGATTTAAAAGCAGACTCCTGCATTTATGCAAGGTGAGGCAAGCAGATTTACAGGAGAGGTAATTCAGTCAAATGTCCCTGTGCTATTTTACATACCACTGAAAGTAAGACGAGACCAAATTTCTCTCCCTCTCTTTATTCTTTTTTTAAGAAATGAGATTTTCCCCCTATTATAAACACAGTAATTCATCTTACTCCATTCTTATCCTATAACCTGCTTTATAGGCTGTTTTTCTCCATTTCATAGACTGACGTGTTTTCAGCATTGATTTGTTTGTTTCCTTTAATGGGCAAAACTGTTGCAGAGATGCACCCTGGTGTTGGGTGATATTAGCCATCAGGGGTTCAGGGCTGACACTTGAAAGTGTGGGCATTAAGTGATGGATTCAACTTGTCATTCAAAAGCTCCATCCTGCTTGTATCTGTGGCACGTTCTGTCCTTGATAAACATTCCAACCAAATAAGAAAAAATGCTCGGAGTAATCAAGAAGAAAAGAGGAGAGATGAAACCGTATGAAGGTTAGAAAATATTTCATAAAAGTGATGACTCATCTATTTTTATTTTCCGTATGTAATTCCAGGGATGCGTAAAAAGCCGTGACTAGGGGATACCCTGTGAAAAAGCAGCAGCTTGGCTGGAATTGAGCACCCAATTTGTAATCAGGCTCTCAATTAGAACACAAACGCTGTCAAACGGTAACATTATCACCTATAATTGGTCCAACAGGAAAGAAACACTAATTGTGACATTAGCAGCCAGAATGGTTTCAGGCAGGATCCCTGTTAAAATGCAAACACGCTAATTGACGTGATGAGGAAGATAAAAAAAGAATGTAATAAAATAAGTTGTTATGCTTTATCTCAGCAAATGGAAAGCTACTTCAGAAACGCTCAACAGCCAAAGGAAGGGCAGGTAGCTTTGCTTAAAGCTGTGAACGAAGTAATTAGCGTCGTTGATTCACTGCCTTTGTCTCAGGGAGCCAAAGTAACTACAAAGTGATGAGTGAAGGCCAGAATCCTCTTTCTGCCTCATTAGTGTGAATTCGAAGAAGCTTCCCTGAAGTCAGTACAGTTGAAATGTATAGGATTTCTTATCTGGCCCCTCAATTACAAGCTCCGGATCGAATTTTTTCTCTTCTCAGGACTATGGGTAGCAAGGCAGACAGTAAGAACCTCTGGCCTTCATAAATGAGATGCAAATTGATGAGCAACTGCTCTGTCAAACCCTACTGAAGAAAGATCTATCTAAGTAAAGGTTGGGCTGTCACCTGGATCCCCGTTGGTCTAACACAGCTCCTAACACAACTCAGGCAGTTCAACTCAGCATGATTACAGAAGTGAGACCACAGAAAGGAACACCGAGTATGCTGCATTCCTGCACAGTCCCATTGCCATATCTCACTGCAGGGTCTTCCCACTAACCTGAATCTTCTAGACGTAGTCCCAGTGCTCAGCTCTCTACTTGAAAAATTTGTTGTGTACAGATGCTTTGTCTTGAGACCTTGGTATTATGCTTTAGATCTAATACATCCCCAGAGTGCAGATAACCAACATCTTGGGTTAGGAACTCTGTGGTAGGAGGGAAACACAGAAGGTGTCTGGATAGCACCAGGAGTGCTGATCCCCAGTAGTAGCTGTTTCTTCCCAGAACCTAGCTGAAACACACTGTTCTCAGATACCACTTCCCTGTTGGTGCCTGAGCTTAACTTCTCAACAATATTTCTCTCCTTTTGCTTCACTGGCACTCCAGTGGTCCTGTTCATATCACTGTCCCCAGTTTTTATGCTGTGGGTGAAGCCTTTCAGAGGCAGCACTGCCTAAAGAGCTGACACTGTTTATGCAGTCTCTTTAGTATTAGCAGAAAGGTTAAAACTAAGCAATTGCTGATGCTTGCTCAATCTACTGTCTACCCATCTTACACTCATAGTGCTGCAGTTCCCAGTAGTTTTCTGCTCAATTCTAAGGCCACATGATATTGTCTAGCTGTAGTATTACCCTACTAATATTTCACAGGAAGTTCTGTCAAAGGTTTCCTAGTATGTGGATATATTGTTTTTTTATTATTATTATTATTTTCTGGGTCTTTTCCAACATCTACACAGATGCAATTACAGTCCCAAGAAGTAATAGCATTTTCCTGGTACAAATTTGCAATGTTTGAGGTTACTGAGCCTTTTATTGGCAGAATATGCCTTCCAGGAGTGTAGCACACTCAGCTCACACCCCGCTATGTCCTCTCTGAAGTACTCTGTCTGACTTCAGTCTCTGCCATTATTTTGCTGGTGCTGAATACAGACATATGCCAATGTGACTCTTTTTCTCCATTGTAAAGGTTAGAACTGTATTTCATCTCACCCCACCCTCGTCCTTTGAGGCATCCTTGGATTTCTTCTGCTTTTCAAAACTAATTGCCAGCGATACAGTCAATTCATTAGCTAAATTAAAAACCTGGGAAGCATTTTGTCCAGATGTGCTGATCGCAACCTATCACGGAGTTGTACAAAGTATTTCCTTACCTGTCCCTCATTAACAGCTGTATTGACCAGGCTTCAAGTCTCTCTCAAATATCCATACCACTCTTCTCGTTAAAGAGCAATCAAAAAGGGAGATAAAAAGGCAGCCCGGCAACTCAACCGCTGGAGATCCCTTATTGATTTCTTTGCCTCTCTTCATTAATGGGTCCATTTTCACTTACTCTCTTTCAACGTATTAACATCTGTTTCTGTTTCATTTAGTACCTATTAATAAAGATTCCTTTTCATTTTAGCTTTCAGCTGGAACCTCCTTGTGATTCGTGGCAATAAAACAAGGAAATACAGTGGGAAAAGTACACATCTATATACTTTTATGTGCTACCTAATTTCCTTGGGACTATTCTGAAGAGAGGCAGTGACTGACTCAAGTGAAGGGAGACCACCCAGAGGCACAGGCATGGCTCTGTCTCATTCAGAGGAGAGTGAAGTTTCTAGTCGTGCCAACATGACTCATCGCTGGGGCCAACTTGTGGCTTCCTGGTATGAGAGGAAGGACAGTGAAATGCCTTCAAAATTTGTGCAAAAATGGATAAATTGGAGAAGGCAATCCTACCTTGGCAGGATGTTGAGGATAAAGGAATAAATCCAGTAACTGATCCTAGTAGCTGAGTTAGAAGTTGGAACTGTGACGTGTGTGCAAATTGCTAAAGCCAATGGAAGAGTTACTTTTCACCCCATGAGCTGAGCATTGGGCTTAAGCTGGCTGAATCCAAGAGGAAAATGCAAATAACTGAGAACTGCAGAAGTCCCATAGTACTGCCTTCACATGACGGAAATCAGATCTGCAAAAGCAGGAAAATAACCTACAATAAACCATCCGGGGGGGATTTTTAGAATGTTTCCCGTGCCTAACACACCACTTTTCTACAGTAATTGCCAAACCTCTTGTGGGAGGCACACCAGCACGCTGTGCTCAGGCAGAGGAAGACAGCAGTGCAGCATCATTTGGAGAAGAAGGTAACTTTGAGGACTAGGCTCCCAATCCACAAATGTGAATGTTCATGTGATTGTCCACTGGAGTAAAAGAAGAGGTTGAATGGAAAGACCAATGGGTCACTCGTATTTATGTGGAGTCTCCTTCTCTGGAGACATTCAAGATCTGCCTGGACACCTACCTGTGCAACCTGGGCTAGGGAGCTGCTTTGGCTGAGGGGTTGGACTCAATGATCTCTAGAGGTCCCTTCCAACCCTTACAGTTCTGGGATTCTGTGATCCCAGTATTTTTCCAGTCTTGCAGGAAGAGAAAAGAGGGCACATACACAGCACACTGGAATCAGTTGGATTTTGAGTTATCCATGCGGGGTTGAATACAGCACAGAAGTGCCTTTCCATACAGGGTGCATTATGTAACTCTTCGTGTGACAGTTGCCCTGAAGTTCCTTCTTCAGCTCCTCTGTGCAGGAAGATCTTGTTTCTTTCCTAATTGTGCCTGCAATTACACTCTTCAGCACTACAATTATGGGGGAATTACTCTGCGGTTCTGCTCCAGAGTATCTGTGTATTAACATTAATTTGATATAAGCAGAAGAATAACCACATGACAGAATAATTGCACCCTAATGATTATATAGTTGAAGTACCTGGATTATAAAAATATACGTGCATTAAGTATCAAACTAAAGAGATAATAAGAAGCCATTAATTCATGCAGGCAACTTCCAGAAATATGAATGAGCTATGATTAGCCATCCTAAGGCACAGCACTAATGTAATTACAGCGATTTTGTTGTATTTAACATAGGTAAAAATAAGGGAAATCGGTACATGAACCTTTCTTAAGGCTGTTGTTTTCATTCTGAAATGGAACCACTCCGTTCAATCCCTCAGAATGACTTCTGCCGTGAGATCTCATCCCGTCACTTCTCTCTTTTATTTGTCTCAACAGAAGGAGCACACCCAGGGCTCCCGGGGAGACCGCGGCTCGCACGGAGGTAAGGAGGGGCGGACGGAAGGAAGGACGGGAGCGGAGAGAGAAGGGAGACGAATGGACGGCACTGCCCGTCCGGAGGGAAAAAGCGGAGGGTGGCGGCAGCCGGAGCGGGACCTCGCAGCCCCCATCACGCGCGGGTGTCGGTCTGGGAGCGACAGTCGGCAGCTCCGTCCCCGTCCCCGTCCCCGCCCGTCGCGGAGCGCCGCAGCCCACCCGGGCGCGCTTTCCCGTTNGCGGCGCGCCAAGCAGCTGGTGCTGGAGGTGGGCGAGGGCAGCCTGCGGGACGGCTGCGCCGCCGGGGCGCGCCTGGAGTTCGACCTCAGCGAGCCGTTCGCCGGCTGGCTCCGCGCCGGAGACGGGCGGCTGCGGGTGCGGGTGATGCCCGAGCGCCGCGGAGCCGTTCCGGGCGGCGAGCGAGGGCTCTCGGCGGCCATCCGAGCCGCCCGCCCCCGCCTCCTCCTCCACGTCTCGGCGGCAGGTGAGCCGGGCGCTGCATGCCGGGCGCTGCCAGCTCCCCCCGCCGGCCGCGGCTTCCCCTTGCGGC
>VXAB01001864.1:501949-571010 GCA_013399175.1 Odontophorus gujanensis
CGTCCTTGCCGCCCAGCGTACCGACGGGCTGGGGGGCCAGGAGGGATGCTTAGGGAGCGCCGAGGGGTTTGTATGCGGTGCAGGCGTTGCGCCGGGCGGCCGCAAACGGGGAGCCGAAGGTGGAAGCGTCGTTAGCCTCGGGAGAGCAACGTCAGGCTGTCTGACGTTCTCCGTCCTGTTTTGGGGTGTGTTCTTTACTCCAAGGGCTGCGAGGGATTCCCAAGGTTATGTGCAGGCGGACCTCGGGGAGCGGCGGAAGCATTCCGAAGCTCATTCTGGCGGTCAGAGTGATACACGAATGCTATTGGGCACTGTTATCGGCGTTATTACCCTTTTTTAAACATACGACGGGTGACAGGCAAACGTGAATGAAGAATGTTCTCTGACAGCTTTTTTATTTTTTTTCAGCTGGGAGAGAGTTGATTTTCTTCCTGGTAGCTGGGAGGGTGCCGTGTTTTGGATGTAGGATGAGAATAATGTTAACACACGGGTGTTTCAGCTGAACAGTGCTGCACAGAGCCGAGGACTGCCCAGCTTCTCACGCTGCGGCTGTGGGGCACAGGGAGCTGGAAAGGCACGGCACCGGCACAGCTCTCATGCTGATCCCGGGGATGTCCTCACTATGTGGTGTCACACTGAGCAATAACAGCGGGGTAACGTTGGGGGGCTGCTGCTGCTCGGAGGCTGGCTGGGCATCAGTTGGCTGGTGGTGAGCAATTGTGCTGTGCATTACTCATTCTGTGCATTTTTTTGCTATTTTTTTAAATTATTATTATTTTTTTTAAACTTGTCATTATCTCAACCCATCAGTAAGTGCACTTTTCAGTTTTCTCCCCCATCTCGCTGTGAGCGGATGGGTGTTGGGTGATGAGGTCAGGTTCAGCCACAGTGAGCTGGCACTGAGCTGATTCCTGTCCCTTGTAGTACCACGAATGGTACTTGGTGGACTGTATCTATCAGCTGCAGTGTGATGAGAAGCTGTGTATTGGAGGGGGCTTGGGTAGCACTGGCATCTCTCTGAAGAGAGACCCTGGCTTGTATTTTTAGTTCTGGATGATAGGGATGTGAAGTCAGGGTAGGGGACAGCTCCTTGTTCCAATCCAAGTCCTCAAGTCCAATTTGTAATTTGCACTAATGATCAAGAGAGATTTCTAGCCTGCTTGTGCCTGGTACCTTTCACACCAGCTGTGATTCAAACTATCATAGGAAGGGTGTAATAGTGAGAGGGCAGAAGGATCAAATAACTTGTCATCGTGAGCTCAGTGAAGTAGCTTCTGTGACACCGTGTAGGAGCTGGTGTCGTGTCCCCGAGTAGCCACTTAATGGACTGCAAAACAAACCTAGGTATGTTTGCAAGAGGTGAGAGAAGTCAGTGCTGGGCTTTGAGTACAAAGTTGGTGTGACTGACTTTATGTTCATAAAGTGTGAAGCTGGGCCAGCAGAGTGAGTGATTGCCAATGGAGCTAATCTCATTCCTCACTAACTGCGGCTAAAATCAAAGCAGACCATCAGAACATGTTCTGTGTGATTCAGTCTAATGCTTGGGGCTGAACTGAGATGCCTGGCTCAGCCCTTCCTGGGCCTGTTTTGGCAGAGGTGAGGCAGAGAGATCACCTGCTGTAAGGTGTATGGGTGAGGCCAGCGCTCCCTGCCTTCTGCAGCTCTTGCCTTAATGTGTTACAATGAAAAATAAGTTGAAAATAATAAAGGCACCCAAACCCATTCCATCTGCTCTTTTTTTTTTTTCCCTCTCTCTTTGGGGAATCCTTTATGAGTAGCAGGGATATCCTCGTGAACTGACAGGCGCTGTGATCCTGTGAGTACAACACAGAGCTTTGAGCAGAGTTCATCCAGCTCTGGGTGTTGTCATCACTGCTGAAGAGAAAGCCGTGTTTTTGCTGAGAGATGAGCAGCAGTTAGCTCTGCCCAGTGAAATCATGCTGGAGGCAAGGCTCCACTGCTTTTACTGCAATACAGTCTTGCAGAGTCCATTGCAGGGGATGCAGGAATAGGAGGAGCACAAGGAATGCAGAGCTCTGCTACCTATTTCACAGCAGTTCCTTCTCCTAGCAGATGTTCCTGACCTGCTGTAACGATTCCAGCTTTCTCCTGAATTCTGCACTGATGTTCCTGAAGTGCGACACTGCTATTAATTTGTCCGTCTGCTTTGCCAGTAATTAAAATGTTTCTATACTCTGGTATGGCTTTGCACTAGATTTTTAGCATGGAGTTGTTGAGGATGTTAAAAATCCATTCTTTTTGCTTTGTGAAAGTGCTGCCTGTATGAACACCATGTGTCACTGCCACCCTTAAATTTGCACCATGTAGCCCTGCTGACAGCAGGATGTGCTGACACAGTGATACCAGCACGAGCAGCATCCACCAGCCCATAAGTGTGCAGATTCCAGCAATTATTAACACCACTGCAGCTAATTTGAACAGGGCTTAACTAAAGCCCTTCCTAAGGCAACTGAGCCTTTCCTACGTTGCTTAAGCTAATTGGAAACGAATTTCAAACAACACAGTCCTCCCATCAACAGTGTAAAGAGGCTTTACTGATATTGACACACTTAGTGTTGTGCTTCTTTTTTTTTTTTTTCTTTTTCCAAAAGTGCTGGAGATATGTGGGATTATAGTACTTCCCAGGAAAAAAAAAAAGTAATTACCTTGCTTAATTACTTTCACAAAATGATCCTCCCTGGGAATGGAGATTGAATTGTACATTAGGATGAGGAAAAACCTGCAAGGAGCTGAATTCCCATTGAGTTTAAGGTTACAAAAGAGTCCTGTAAATAATGCCGTATTCTTTTTAGCTGCTGTGCTCTGATTCTGGCTCAGAGATATTTCACTGAAGTGAAGCATTTCCCTTTTTAATAGCATGTTTGTGAGGGGCATGAAGCAATTTGTCTCAGCATGTTACCAAACATGATGAAAGAGGTTCTTATTGGAGTGCTCTTGTTTAACAGTCAAGCCATCAAGTCCCCAGGAATTTCTGCAGTACCATCCTGCAAATACTCCCCGTGTCCAATTGTTCCACGCTTGCACGGGCTCCATAGAGATCCAGAGCCCACCTGTGCTGGCACTGCTGAAGTGTTTGTACTTCATCATGTTAACATCACAGGTAACCAAATCACTTACTGTAGGGTATCTGAATACATCTTTGTTAAGATTACTCTGGGAGTTTAATTAGCTGAAATTCTCATAACTTTCCATGAAAGCTAATTGCTGCTTACATGTGCAAAGGTGGGAAGCATGTGTTTAAAAAGGGGCTTACAGGGATGAAAATGAGTCATTCCTCCCTCTAAAGGTCAGTTCACTTTAATTCATGAAATAGATTTAACATTGCAATTTTGTTTCTTCAGTAGCAGTGGATAACTTCGTATCCTCTGGCTAGGGGAAATATTACTCCTGCACTGTGGTCTTCATCTCAAATTTTATTAACTTGCCACACGTACTCTCCCTGAAACTGCATTCATTACATACCACCACTGTTATGACACTGAGACAATTTGGCTTTGCATCTTTAGGGTAGTGCTGCTGTGCACCTGAGCTCATTCATGGGAGGAATTTGTTACATGAGATTAGAAAGAACTTCAGAGCAGAAGAAAATAATGGTTTTGAGAGTGGATGTTTTGAGAATGAAAATGAGAGCTCTGAGCTGAAACCCGACTGTAGTCATGTCCACAGCATTTTCCACATATTTCTGAGGTACCAGCATTTGATCAAGGTCTCTTAGTCGTATTCTTTTTTTCTTCTTTTGTTGTTTGTTTTGTTTTTCTGCTTCTAAAGAACAAAGTTTGGAGTTGCACCGTGCATAGCAGAAGGCTGTAAAAGACTTCAGCCACTTCCCAGTTGCTCTCCATTGTTCTCATATACAGTTGAGGGACTGGATCTGGTATGTGAGATGTGATCTTTCTCTTTGGTAAATCAGGCAGAACTTGGTGGATAAGGCTGAACCATTGCTGCAGGGCTTCTGAGTGGTTTCCATTTTAGTGCAAGTAGTTTTCATCTGTTCTGCTGGAGATTGATGCCTTTCTTAGACATGCATTGGTGCAAACTGAGGCTTTCTTCTAATCTTGGGTTGTTCCAGGTGTTAGAACACTGCATGCAGATTAGCAGCTGCTAAATTGCAGTGAAGGCAAGCTGTGCCTAGGAACATCTTTCTCAGTCCTCCCTGCCCTAACTATTGGGTCTGTAGCACCGCCCTGTAGAACACCACTCACTTGTGCTCTCCAGAACCATGGATTTAGCCAGTCCATGGTGCCTCTTCTTGGAATGATGATACCGCCTGAAGAGGAAGGAAGGAAATAGCACTGGGTTTGGCTGGGCTGGTGGGCAGAGCAGGCCCAACTCTCAGTATGTCCATGCAGGGCTTTGCAAATCTGTCAGCGATGACTTGGCAGACAATGTTGATGATGACAGATGCTGCTCAGTCTTTAAGTGTTTCATGGAAAACATATTGTGATTGCTATCCCACGTGGTTCTGTTGGGAATCCTGTAGTAGTGCTCTCTTCAGTGGGAGTTGAGATTATGGCACAATATGTTTGTGATTTCCAGGTCTTTTTTTTTCTTTTTTTTCTGGGCATTTCACTTGCTTTTAGGCATAACGCATTGTTCTTATAAATATTCCCCTTCATAAGTTAGTTCAGTGAAAGATCTGTAAACAAACACTCGAAGAAGCACAAATAATAGTTTATATATTTTTTTATTATGAATGAAAGTTTGTAGCAGATTTTAAAAAGGTACTGTC
This sequence comes from Odontophorus gujanensis, assembly GCA_013399175.1. Lineage (NCBI taxonomy): Eukaryota > Metazoa > Chordata > Aves > Galliformes > Odontophoridae > Odontophorus > Odontophorus gujanensis. The sequence continues at coordinate 506,700 of VXAB01001864.1, forward strand.
CCAAACCTTGCTATGCTTGTCCTCGTCCTTAAATACAGAGAGTAAATACCTACATCAAAGGAGTGCAGCAGGAAACTGTAGTGCTTTATTCTATAGAGGTAGACTTCAGAATATGAGGTGGTGTTGCTGTGTCTGACTGCCATGTATTTGAATGTAATCTCATCACTGAGCTCTCTGCATATCTCACGTGAATGCTGTGCGATAGGAAACATAATGTGGGTTTGTGAATTAGTCAGAAGGTAATAGAGAAAGTGAGGGCAGCAGCATTTAGCTCTTACACACTTCACAAGTTGTAGAATCATAACTGAGCCTTGTCATAGCCAAGAAAGCACCACCTTCCTAATGCATCTATGCTAACTCATTTGGGTTGATGCTGTTTTGGGAGTGCATCTGGAGATGGCAGGTTAAACACTGAGCAGCAAGTTGAACACTGTACCTGGACACTTCCCAAGCATCTGCTTGGGTTGCCCAAAGCATGGAGCACTGAGACTAGGACATCAGCCAGTGATAGGTCCTAGCAGCAAACCACAGTCCAAGTTGCCTGCCTTTCACATCTCTTTCTGCCCTCTGAACCATAGCAGCTGCTTGATGAGGAGCTGGGGCTGCAGTGCTGAGCCAAGAAAAGTCTGTTCTGAAACGTGCCACATTTGTCTTGCTCCTCTAATTCAAAAAAACTTGGTTGGTAAAAAATGTCATGGAAGCATAAATGCAGATTTGATATGTCTGACCTTTCTTTTCCTCTGAACAATGAATGTCAGGAAGCTTAAAATGACAAGCTGGAATCGCTGGAAGTTATTTATGTGTTTAAATATTTAGGCAAGAAACGCATTCTGAGACTAAAGTCTAATTTACATGAGTACTGTGATTTATGACTGAGGCAGCCAAATAGTTTCTTGGTTGTCAGTATCTTGCTTAGCATGGCTACTCAGAAATGCACCGTGACACCACAGATAGGACTTAGATATCTCTGCTCTCAGAAGCTATAAACTATGTCAGTGGTAGTGAAAGAGAATCGTCTTCACTTGTCCCTCGTGTAGGATCTGTGACATGTGGTTGAATTGTTCTAGCTGGATCCAGCAGATAGAGCTGGTGCTTTGCTACACAGACTCCAGACTATTTTCCAACAACAGACATTCTAAGGGGAATGGTAAACTGTCGCACAAAGATAGAATCAAGCATGGAAAAACAGGTGCTGAATGCAAAGTGATCCTTGTGATGTGAAAATAACTATTTTGCTCTTATTTTTATTTTTGGCACAGAAATTTAGTGTTTTACAGGGAGTTGTTGAGTAGTTGCAGGAATTGGGTTCTGCTTGGACTCCCTAATTCTGACTTAATTGACTTGTTATGTTGGGTCTACCATTAGTGAACATGGCAGTGAGTGAGCATGGAGGGAAAGAGAATCTCAAGAGGAATTGGAGCCAGCTTTAACATGGAAATTGGAGGGCTTTAACATGAAATACATCCTTCTGTGGAACACACTTTGCATAACAAGGGTAGTACTGATGGCTTCTAAACTGCATTGGGCAGAAGATACTATTTTTTGCAGATTACTATGACTTTTACTTTCTAAGAACTTCAATAAAGGCAGTGAGATAAGAGTTTGAACTCTTGAGATTTCTAAGGAAAAACTACAACAGCCTCCCGTATTGATTTACTTCCGTGTCTGCAGAGCTAATCATAGTGCTGCTATTTCCTTCCCGCTAAGGAACTGCCAACTTCTGGAACTTAAGATGACAATGCTTCTGCCTGATGTTACAGAAGACTGAATTTCTGGATTTGTAAAAGCTAAGAGCCATGCTTTTGCCTGTTAAAACTCTACCCCTTCTGAAAGCCAAAATGGCAAACTAAGGTTTTTATGGAAGGGAAAACCTCACAAAGATAGTGTGAGAAGCTCAGTCTTTTCTGATTTCCTACTTAAGGTATTGGAAAAAAATACAGAATGTGGGATTTGAGATTATTTGTAGCTTTAGTGATGTGTCTATTTCTTCCTGGATTACAATTGGCAAAATTGCTATACTTGGTCTGAACCTTTAATCTGGATCTTTCTAAAAACAAGGGATATGCCTTCCAGAAGCCTGCCTCTAGCAACTCTTCTGTTCAGTCTACTGATTTCAGAAGTCTTTTAGTGGCCATCCAATGCTTATGGCAAGGCAGAGGAACTTTCCTGTTAAAACCAGTACGTATGTGGAAGTGGTTTGGACTTGGATGTCCCCTGTAGCAATGCACTGCAAACGAGGAGGTGTGTTCTCTTTTTGCAACCCCTTCACTATCTTCTTACTGACAAGCAGCTCTCTCTTGTCTCTCGCCAAGAACATTTGGTGAGTGTGGGGAATGACATGGTCATGTGTGGCTTCTTGTACTATGTATTTCTTGGCATCTGTTAGAAAGAAGTAACACCTGCCTATATACATGCTCAGTGATGTGCCTCAGTAGATGCTTTGGAACTCTTTTATTTTCCACATCACGTTCTTTCCAGAACTTTTATGTCATTGTCAATTTCTTTCTAGCTGAGTTTCAAAAGCTCACATGAGCTTTTATGGATGCAGTCACTGTAGGGCCTGTGACATGCAGCTGAATACCTGTGATTTCACATGTTGGAAATCACAGAGCTCTACAAGTTGCAATAGACTTCTGATTTCAGTGCGTACATTGACATTCTCATGCAGTTTCTACTGGCCCTTTAAGTACCAAGCTATCTCAGGTGTATCAGAGTGTCTGGGCTTTTTATAGCCTCTTTCATCTTCTCAAAATTCTTTGAGCCTTATCACCCTACTGACATCTCAAAGCATTATTATATTTATTTTACAGAGAGATCACAGAAACCAGAGGTGGAAAAAAACACTATTTGATTATGTTAGACTGCGAGTGTTGAATACAATGCTCTCATATGGAATATACTAAGTAGTGATGTTTCTTTCTGCTTCAGACAAAAGGCCAAGAATGAACAAGAAATTAGAGTTGAGAGTCTTACTGGAAACACTGCGGCAATTATTGACAAAGCTGCTTGGAATCCTCTTTGCTTCAAAGTGTGTTTACAACGTTTGTCTTTCAAGTGAATTTATTGGGTTGTGGGGTTTTGTTTCATTTTGTTGTTGTTTTTAAATTATTTTTGAGAGCGTCAGTGATCTGCTGAGCTGCTCTCTGTCTTCAGACATTGCCTTCTGGCCTTTCTACCTGCAGGACAGTTTGCATCAGTGTTAGGGAGCGTGATGCAATGGTTATTTCTGAGGGACAGTTAATTGTTGATGCTAATTAAACTTGAAACTAATGAGAAGGGATTACTTTTCAAGGGTGAAGAGGAGGACAGAATAGTTATTATAGGTTAACTGTTCTTCTAAAAGACTTGATTTAAGTAACAATTCATTTTGTCAACTTTTTTGTTTTACGTTGTGCAAGAGACTTGTTTGAAGGGGATTCAAAATATAATTACTGCATTGACCTCATATAGCTCTTGTCAGTAATCTCCTTCTGTCTGCAAAAGGTTAATAAAATCTTTAAGAAAAGGAATTCCTTGACTTTTCTCTGTGTAAACATTTCAGAATAGGTTTCCCTGCACGTATTTTCTATTGCTCTTCTGCCTGGTTTCCTTGGAGTACTTTTTCTACTTCTGAAAAATGAGGCACTTCATAAAGTATTCCAAATTTAATGGTTACCTTGCCAAATAGGTGCATTGCAGAGGTGGAGAGTGGATCTATAGTCAGGGCTGGCTCGAGCTTTGGCCCTGAATTTGGAACCTCTCTTTGTTTAGGACAAGAGTTTGTGGTTCACCTTGGTGATATCTCAGTTGACAGGGCAGTGAGGTGTCCACAGAACAGTTAGCATTTGCTTAGCAACCAAGGAAGGGAAGAGATGAAGCTTGCTTTACTCAGGGGCGAACAGCTCTTGCTGGGAAGCACTATGGCTTTTTGGTAGAGGAGAGCACACAGTGTTCCACTCTGCTTCTTCCCAGCTCTCTTGTTGTCCCATTCTTCTCAGCTCTTTAGAGGGTTGAGATTGTTGCAGCTGTGTACTACAAAAAGGGAAGAGAACTGGATCATTGATGATATTCTGATTGCAGAAAGTCGAATAAAATGTTTGTGGGCTGGGAGGACATTGATCTTAATCAGCTGTAAGTGTTAGGGCAGCCCAAGTGCTCCATTAAGCAGCTGCCTGATGCATTCCGGCCAGGGAACTGCTTTGCAGACAGGGAGCTCCTGCATTAACTCATGGGCTGGGAAGGCAAATGGCTGTTTCTGAAGCTGATCAAGGTGCTGTGAGTAAATGGAGGAAGGCTGGGATTTAGATTAACCCCTCAGTGTTGAGTTGATTTGACTACTAATTGCAGATTACAATCTGAGGTGCATCACAGTATCTGAAAGGAGCGACATTCACCAGTCCTTAAGAAAAGAGTTGCATCTTCCTCTTCCATCTGGGTATTAGTATCACGTTCTCAAACAAAACCCTTCCCTGAATATTTATTTGTGCCCCTAGATTCTGCCAAGGAGACAAAATCCAGCTCATTGGATTTTTGGTTAACATTTGAAGTGCCCATTTCCTTTTTGTTATTAGAGTTTGAAACCATATGAAATGCTGAGCTTTTGATCAACCTTCCTTCTCTGCTTTGCCAGCCGTATACTGTTCTTTATCTCCTGAAACAAGGCAGTATTAAGTTTTAAGATTTGATTCAATAACATTTTATGGATAATAATTATGGCTGATATTAAGCCTTCAGCAACCAGTCTGTATGGAGATTTAATATATTGAGGTTTATTACTTTTTTTTACGTCAATTGTAAAGCAGTGTCAACTATATGAAAAGAAGAAAACGAAATATCAATGAACTCTGCTTCTCTGCAGGGTGTTCGTATGCTTGCCACTTAATACTGCTAGCACAGTGGGAGTTTGCTGGTGAAAAGATTTTGTTTACAGAATCTGTTTGCGCAGCTGCAGAGATGTGATGAATGAATGAGTAAATGAGTGAGTACAGCAATCCTGTACTGGGAAAGGGAATCCATTAAAGATAGCCCCTGGAAATCAATTGATCCTCCCTTTCCTTTTAATAAGTGTGTAAAGTCAAAGTTTTTCAGATACGTTGTTGAGAGAAGAGCTCCACAGCTTCTCTGAGATTTAGGGCAGTTGTTGACTTCTTGGAAATTCTTTAGGTACCCCATATTAATGAGTTCAGTGGGCTTTTTTTTGTTCGTTTGTTTGTTTTCCAGAAGTTTCCTTGATCTTGTCAGGACATAGCTGTATGTCATGACTGTTCGTGGATATGATCTCAGAAGGAAACTGAAGAAGACCATGTTGAGCAGAAGAAGGCTCTAATGGCTTAAGTTCTGAAATGCCATTGGGTTTTGTAATACAAAGTACAACATGAGTGAAAGGAAACTTGTGTTACCTTCTGTACTGGGTCAAGTTCTTCTCTTGTATTGGCTCTGAAAAAGACACCTGAAGGACTCAGGACTGAATTCTTGCTCAGCTGAGCCTCATGATATTGGTTAATGCATCATAAACTGTAAATGTGCTGTACTTTATTGTTGCTTTTTTTGCCTTGCTCCTCCTTATAACTTTCTGTGTAAGGAAATATATCTTCCTTGTAAGTTCAAATAAGACGCTGTCTGTTTGTGTCCTTTTTGCTTTTTTGATGGGAAAGCAGAAGGGAATTCTAAAGTGCTCTTGGAGCTACATGGAGGCCTTTCTTTGACATCTCTAAATATATGAGTAATGGGGTGCTTAGAAACAATTTTATGTGTGATGGATGCTCAACAGTAAGGAATCGCAAATTGTGGGCAGCAGAGCTTGGAGAGGAGAGCTGCTCAACAAGATTAATGGGAAGGGAGACCTTTAGTGTAATGAAAGACACAGCTCAGGCTTGAGAACAGACAATGACACACTAGATCGAGTCTTAAGAAGCTGGACAGTTGGGTTTCCTCTGTAGGTGGGAATGCTATGGTTTTGTAGAGCCTCTTCTAGACAACAGAACAGCCGTGAAACAAATGTGTTGTAATCCCCATTTCAGCCACAGGAACCCACACCTGTACACTGAGGGACCAGATTATCTAAGGGACTGCCTGTCAAGCTGGTCGTAGGGATGTCAAAAGAAACCTTGAAATTCCTTTTGATGTAAGAAATGCAAGCAAATAAGGAGAAACAAGCTGAGTCTGAAGCAGAATATAGATGAGCTTGAGCACTGTAGGACTTATTTTATAATCAAAATTCTTTTAAGTATCTAACTGAACACTTGGTATAAGACTGAAGTCAGTGAGAGCCTCCTTGGATCTTACTAGCCAGCTTTTCCTGCAAGGGCCAAAGCTCATGACCTTAGGCAAACAATGCAAATGAAAGGTAGTTGAAAACTACCTCCTTCTTCTATTAATAAAATGCACCTTTAAATTTTTATTAACTACTGAAAATATCATCAAGCTCAAAAGAGAACGAATGGATCAGTATTTTGATAGGTGGTAATAATTAAAAAAAGACACACACACACAAAAGGTGAAAGTGTAGCTTGTTCTTCTTTTCCAGCTCACTGTAAGTAACTGTGAATATCATGACTAAGGAGGTATGACTGTGGAACAGAATTGGTAAACTGTTACTGGAACTGGCCACAGGATCCTTGTTATGCCTGCTACTTTTATGATCCTTCTCTGACAAGGAAAATAGTGTGTGGAAATGAAGCCGGCAAACATGTAAAATACATCTAAATATAGAGGACAAAACAAGTAATAACTGGGCCAGTAATCAGATGCAGAATGCCTTATCTGTAAGTATAGTGACTTGAAATATGGCCGGTAGATAAAAATTAAAGAGGACCATGAAGCTGAGAATAAATAGAGCAATATCCTCTGAACAGTAAAGAGCTGAAGCATAAGACCCTGGAAAGACATTTAGGACATACTGCCTAAGAAAGATCCCTAAAATTTGTCAAGCAGATGTGCAGCTGGTAAGTAGATGAGTCACTGGGACATTGACTGAAATGCTCGGAGAAATAAATTACAGGAGGTTGCATTAGTGTGACTGAAGGCAGTGTATTACTTTGCACTGAGGTGTAGTGTTCTGTGGAGAAAGCAATGCCTGTCATCACAGAATGGCTGAGGTTGCAAGGGACCTTAAAGGTCATCCAGTTTCAACCCCCTGCTGAGGGCAGGGTTTCCACCCACAAGATTGGGCTAGAATGATCAAACTAAGTGGAGATATGTCACATTTACGTTGTAGTGTATAGGGAGCCAGGCATTCTCTTCCATGCAGTCATAATTTCCAGGTTTCCTTGAAGACTTTGAACTGGAATTTGGTAGGAGGCATAGGCCAACTGAAGTCAATGGCATCTTCTGATTGTACACCTGCTCTATGCTCTTGCTCTCAGGTAAATGCAGTCTGGACAGGAACCACCTTTCCTGCTCTTTGCTACCAGCCCATCTGCTGTGAGTGTATAGCAAGACACAGCACACCAAAGTGTGGTTTCTTTTGTGGCAGAAGATTAAAAATTGTTTATTTTCAGGCCATTATTATTTTTAATCAGCACTTAATGTAGTATGATAAGCAAAAGAAGATGCTGGTGCTAAGTTTAGACACGAGAGTAGTGTTGCCTTTTCACTGTCCAAACAAGCATGTGAGATGCCAAGAGCCCTTGTTCCTGAAGTCTTGTCATGGTTTTGTGGGAAGGACTTTTGGGCATAAACTGTTGCTCTCTATTATGGGTGTTAGCAGTTAAACACATGCTGTTGTAGCCAGCTCTCAGACCTGTGGTGTCCTCTGTCTGGATTCTGCGTTGAATGAAGACAAGAAAGGTATCAACCCTATAAGGGGAATGAAGGAATAAAGCATCCTAGTGAATGCAAAGCAAAAAAAAAACAACATTAGCTCTCCAGTGTCCAGGAGGAAAGTACTTGTCTGTCTTATCATAACATGCCTGAATTAAGAGAAGTGGAAAGTTCTGATAATCACCTTCTAAAAACTTTATATCCTCTGTTCATTAAGTGCTATTTCACTGAGGACTGTCTCAACTTTTTTACCTTTACTTAATGTGAAATTACGTTCAGTTTGTCCCCAAAGTACTCTGCAGTGCAAACAGACCATTTGTATCTCCTAACTGAGGGTAAGCACCCTTCTCTTTTCCCAACCTGACTGTGCTGCTGTGGTTGTGCCTTCTTGATACTTTTACATGGTATTCCAGACCTCAAACTAAAAAGGCCAATAAAATTTATTGACCCTTCTATGCCTCATGGAAAAAGTTCTAAGTATCTGATACCGACGTTATTTCCAGTAACCTTTTGCCACTGAATAGCGTGGAAGTGAGGTGTTTTTGTTTGTTTTTCCAATAGATTAAAAAGATTTGGAAGGGGGGAAATGAGGCAATGTGCTTTCTGAAAAGAAAATACTGAAACAAATTTGAGATGTCTCTGAAAGGAAAACTCACTTTTTACTTGAGAAGAAACAGAAAGAAAACGCCTTGTTTGAATCATAGAATCATTGGAGTTGAACGGGACCCTTAAAGGCCTTCTAGTCCAGCTCCTCTGCAATGAACAGGGACACCCACAGCTCCATCAGGTGCTCAGAACCCTGTCCAGCCTGACCTTGGTTATCTCCAAGGATGGGGCATCTACCACCTCTCTAGGCAATCTGTGCCAGTGCCTCATCATCCTTAGAGTAAAAATCTTCCTTATATGCAATCTAAGTGTCCCCTATTTTAATTTGAAACCATTTGCCCTTGCCCTATCACAACAGACAAAAGAGTTTGTGCCTTTCTTTTTTCTGGTTCCTCTCTAGATACTGAGAGGTTGCCCTCAGGTCTCCCCAGAGCCTTCCTTTTTCAAGGCTGCACAGCCCCAGCTGTCTCAACCTGTTCTCACAGAGAGGTGTCCCTCCTCTGGACATAGTCCAGCAGGTCTATGTCTCTCCTGTACTGAAGACTCCACATCTGGATGCAGTGTTCCAGGTGAGGTCTCATAGTGCAGAAGGACAGGATCACCTTCAATTAGCCATGCTGCTTTGGATGTGGCCTAGGATGCAGTCTGCTTTCTGGGCTGCAAGGGCACATTGCTGACTCATATCCAGATTGTCATTCAGCAGTACTCTTAAGTCCTTTCTGATTGGGCTGTGCTCTATTCTCTCATCCCCCAGCTCATATTGATAGTGGGGGTGCCATGACCCACGTGCCAGACCTTCCCCTGGCTTTATTGAACCTCATGCGGTTCACATGGGCCCACTGCTCAGCCTGTTCAGGTCTCTGGATGGCTTTGCATCCTTCAGCTGTGGCAACAGCACCACACAGCTTGGTATCATCTGCAGACTTGCTGAGGGTTTACTTCATCCCACTGTTGATGTCACTGATGGAGATGTTAAAGAGAGCAAGTTCCTGCTTCTGAAGTCCTTTCTGAGTAACTGGTGTAGTCAGACCCATTTGCAGAGATAAAGAGCTGAAGATCTTGTCCCTTAGCATGTCTTTTACAAAAGACATCCCTTTCCCAAGAAACATTTGGAGATGGTATTTGGGAATCCATTTTAAAGTATTTAAGAAAAGGAAGAAATTATGCAAGCATCAGAGTAAATTATATATAAGATGCATCAACAGAATTAACAGGGGAAACACCTAAAATATAGTGAAAACTTGTCCAGGTGTAGGGGAGCCGTTAGGGAATGGCTTGAACTGCTGATTGAGCACCTGGGGAAGGGGTGCAGCTGGCCCAGGGAGCACAGGAACACTGTTTGCACGTGCTCCCCTCCTGACCCAAAGAGCTGGGGGGGGAGGGGGGAAGGGGAGCCAGCTTGTGCTCATAAAAGGGCCACCCACTGAGGGGGAAGCATCTCAGCTGCTTCTTGTGAAGGAGTGCTGTGTATTCAGAGGTGCTCCTTTGCCATCTTGGTGAGTTCAACTCTTCTTTTTGTCTATGACTAAAATGGTGTTTTCTTTTTAGTTGTGGTTTGTTGCATTAGGCTTGGAACAGTTCAGAAATTTTTTTTGGCCTCTAAACTTGTCCAACTGGGGCAACCAATGCTGTCTTTGGTCACAGTTTTGTTTTTTTAGCAAGATTTCTCTCTTATGGGTGCACTGTGATCCATTTTAGTGTAAACTTATATTCTGCCTCAGGATTTTGGTACTGATGCTTCTAAGAAGAGGAACTTTGTATAGAGTTTTGAGCTGCGTTAGGTGTGTCCCTGGGCTAGCAGTGAAAGCCTGGCTTTCAGGTTTGATGGAGAGCTATGTCCTCAAGGCTTCATCGCTGAGTGCTGTCCATGGTCACTACTTGACTAAATCCTGCTTCCAAATTCTTACAAATGCTTTCTTTATGCTGGAGTGATCAGTGCATCTTTAGGGCAGAATCCTGCAAGGTCTGGAAGCTTTTCTGCTTTCCTTAGGCAAAGCACAGGTGCCTCTTTCTCTCTAGTGTCTGTTACTGTTCTAAAGATTGCTGGGGTTGCAAATAGGGAATTTCAGCTGTTCCTTTCATGCTGAAGAACAGGGAGTGGTCTTGACTTTTGGACCTAAAGTTCATGAAGGCTCAGGGGGGTTAGGGAAAGGTATTTCTGCAGAGGGCAGTGGGCACAGCCCTGATGCTGGAGCTCAGGGAGCATTTGGATGCCAATCTCAATCATAGTGCTTGGGTGGTGCTCTGTGATCCTTGTGGGTCCCTTTCAGCTCCGAATATTTTATGGTTCTGTGGCTGGTCCCATGAAGATCTGCCTTTGTGCAATTTCCTCCAAGTTTCTTCCTGAGTCCTATTTTTCATATTGCTTTTCTGAACGTGTAACTCTTCTCTCAAAGGCACTCCATAAAAGCGGAGTGCTACTGCTTCTCTGAATACCATTAAAATTGTGACAAAGCTAAGGGAGGCTCACAGCACAGTGATAAACTACTGCCTTGTCAAGTTTTTTTTGTTGGCTAAATGGAAAATGAGTCAGGCATCTTTACACTTCAGAGTGGAGAGAGATAAGGGCAGTTTCGGTGTTTCAAACTTGAAGAGTTATTTGTTTTTTCAGCTGATGTCTTCACAGTGAGGGACTCTATTTTTCTCCAGTTTTCATGTTTATTTCTGTGTTGTTTTTTTTTTTGTCAAAATATGCATTTAATAATGTGTTAAAAAGTTAAGATTCCATCCTTGAAATGCAGTTTTAATGTATATCTGATAATCTGATGCTCAGGTTGAGGTATTTTGCCAGGTCGAAACAGGTCAATAAAATAACAAGCTGCTGTATTTGAGTGTGGTGGAAAGTGAAGCTTTGTAAGCAATTCCATAGCCTTGTATGATAGTACTCTTTTCAGTAAAATGACAACATCAGTGAGTCCTGCTGCCCTATTGAAATGCTAGGGAATTAGATGTGAATGTGGCTGTCTCCCAGGGTTGTTACGCTGAATAGGTTGTGCTCTAATGTGTCATCTGGGAGCATCTCTGATACTGTTAGGAAGATAAGAATCTCTGACCTAACGTGTGTTCCTCAGTCTTTTACATTTGAACACTTTGCATAGTTCTTCACTTTCTTCCTCTCCTTCATCTTGTAGAGATCTCGTAATGTCTCTGGTTAGGGCTGATAACTGGGGCAGTGGCACACGTCCCAAAGCAGCTTGGTGTATCTGTCAGGTCAGTGATGGGCAGTGGGCGGTGCTGGGTTGCATTGTCAGCTGTGATCTGTGCTTCCCCTCCTCACTCTTGTGAGTCCCTTCTGCCCAAATTGAAACTGTATGTCTGTAATGGAACATCAGCTGAGAGGTACCTGAAGATCCTGGGTTTGGTTTCAGCCAGGTGGAGGTATGTGAAGTGGTAACATCTAGGCTGTTAGTGTTTGTCTCAGGAGATGGAGATCTATTTTCTACCACACCGAAAGCTCCAATGAGTTTGCATTTGCAGGTCCCGAGTAGGATTTGGCCGGACTTTTTAGGGCAACTTGAACTTGGTGTGTTCCTCTGTGTGCCTTATGTGTTATTAAACTTGCTCTCCTCTTTTCTGTGAATGTCATCAGAATGAACATCTCTGTCTGGAATACTGCGTTCAGATTTATGGTACTCTGCGTACGTGGTTGTTCATGGTGTGCAGAACAGAGTGGTGTGCAAAGCAAGGGACTCATTAGGAGAGTGACAAATTCTTGACAAGATCATTGAATCCCAAGTCATGCATGAGTTCCCTAAGTGCTTTAGGGTGTGCCTTGGATATCCGCTTGTCACACGGGACTAGTATTTGGTTTGCTCACAGAGACAGCACTTCACAGCGTTGACACGATCCTGCTCTGTGAATAGATCAGTGACCCTGCTGCTGTTTAATATTTGTATGGCAATACGACGCAGTTGAGAATGGAGTCATAAAATGCAGGTCACTAGGTAGGAGTGGCAGTTGGTGAGGGGGCACAGGGTGACAATAGAACAACTCAGTTTAGCAAGCGGGGGCATTGCAGCTGCTTATGCTCTAATTACATCTCTCCAGATGTTCCTGTGATGTGCATTAGAAGCCAAGCAGTCTGTAGACATAATGTATTTCAGTGTTTGTCTTTCTGAACGTTTTTCTGTGGTCTGTAGAGAAGAGAGTTTAAGGACCTCAGCCACTCCTTCTGCACTATCAAATGAGCTCTGTTGTTCTGAAGTTACATTTCCTGTTTTGGGTTTTTTTTTTGTTGTTGTTGGTTTTTTTTTTTTCAGTTTTCTTTTAATCTTAAGATCAGCAAAAGCTCTTTCTGGGAAGCCTGATTAAAATGCAGTTCCTCCCAGGAAAGAAAATAGTATTTTCAGCATCAAAAGAGATCACAAAATTATCGTGGAAAAAAAATGAAATGAATTTTAAAGATTATGCATTGCAGGAAAGTAGGTGAGAGCAACCTCAGGGCTTTCTTCTGTTAGTGAAGTAGTTTAGGTTGTTTTGAGTAGACATCTGCTAAGAGTATAAGCAACAAAGCATCTAGGAAACAAAAATTGTCTTTTATTGGGATTAGCTTCAAGGAAGTGATGAAGATAGCTAACTTTTTTGTGAATAATATCCTTTATATGTGTATTAACAAACACAAATCACCACCTCCAACAAAAAACCGACAACAAACAAATGCTGTAAGAAGCCATAACTGCTATTTCCCTTCAGCTCTGTTCTGTTAGCGTTGCTGGGAATGGACAGATGAGCTCTAGCCCTGCTGCAAGTCTTTGTCTCCTGGGATCATATTGGGCATCAGCAGCTCAGGCTGTGGAAGTACAAACACTGCTTTCCTGTTTTGCTCTTCTGAGCTTTGTGTTCTTTTGTAGTGGTATAATTAATCATCCAACTGGCCAATTTATACTTGGGCCTTAGCTCTATTTAAAAAATAATAATAAAAAATTAAACAAACCAGAAAATCCCAGGAAGGTATTATTTCTAGCCTCTCGAGTTGGCCTTGAGACTGTAAAAGGTATAAAGGAGTGAGGATTCCAGTGGTATCAAATCTTTCGTGGTGTATGTGGCCAAAATTGTATTGAATAGTGGCCAAAATTTTATCCAATGTTGACTTTTTTTATAAACAGATCGGACCTATAAGGAACAATGAATTCAACAAGATATTCACTATTATGTTCTGGCATTCTCAGAAATGTCAAATTTGATGAGACCATAGTACTGACTGCTTCTCCAGCTCTAGTCTAACCCTCATCTGTAACCAACCCTCCTGTTTTTCTCAGAGGTATACTTCAGGCACGTATTTTCCGTTCCTATGAAATGTGTCTTGGTTATTTTTTTTGCTAACAACAATAATGCTTCCCGAGGCCCCATGTTTTATCAACAACTGTAATAAAAGTGTTTTGCATTCTAAAGTGTCTCTAACACTTCAGCTTGGAGCGGTGCTGTGCATACCTTGAAAGCAATGGTGACTGTCTTCCCAGGGTCTTTCATCTATCATTTAAGATAAGTTGTGCAAAATCCAACTGGCCTGTCTACAATGACTAGGGGCAAATAGCTTTGAATTGTCATTTTGATAAATTCTGGAGTATTGGCAGTGTTATAGCCTATGGAGCCAGGCATCCGAGCTTTTCATCTATCAGTGTCATTATGAAATACCTTTAAAGAACTTGGGGAATGTGTCCTAGCTATTTGATAAATCTTATTTACACGAATGACTGGATTTTGTGTGGTTTCATAATCTACTGAACTCTAATAGCTTATATCCTTTGCTTCAAGAGTAGCCGTTAGAGCCAGGTGTTTAATAGGTCTGTGTTCTGTTTTTTTCTGCACTCCTAGGTTTTTGTCAGTGAACGAATCTTTATGTGAATGCCATAGCAGTGATCAACCTATATGGTGTATGCTTGATTTTTAACTATTTTTAGTGATCAAAACTGCCTTTGTTAAACTTCTTGCAGTTGGTGACTGCCCAACCCTCAGATTTGCCAAGAAATCAAAAAAAAAAAATTACACCAGCTGTCTTCCCTTGGTCAACTAGGTAGATAACCATGTTGTAAAAGGAGATGGTTTGTTAAACAGTGTGTTTTGTCACATGGAAGTTGAAGGAATTGAGCAGAGAACAGTGAACAAGACAAACATCCATGTGAAGAGATTTGTGAGCTGGTGGGATAGTGTTGGAGCAACCCTATAGGTTGAAATGTGTGTGTGTTACTCAGTTTTTAGCTTCTTTTCAGTTCTGTAGAGGTGGAAGAGACAGTTCTCATTGCTGATCTTTAGATTTGCTGTGGTCCATGTAGCCTTGCATTTGGCAGTTGGGCTAGATGATCCTTTTAGGACCCTTCCAATGGAACTATTCTATTAATCCCAAGTGTACCAAGCATCTCCAACAGAGCAGTGTTAGCAGTACAATTAATATTTTCTATCTAAGATGAGGTTCCCACATGCTCTGAAAGATAGACAAACATAGGAAGAGCTATTATTTATACAGGTACATACTGATCTTTCACGTGAAAAACAATGTTATTTGAGAGGACATTAAAGTTGAATTTAACATTGCCTCATCTTAAATCAATGTTAAATAAACAAGACAGAATATTTTTTGCATTATTTCAACTTTTTTTTTAACTGACAGCTTAGATTTGTGTGATCTGTGTTTGTCTTTGAAAGCAAGGCAGCTTAGTTTTGTAGTGAATGAGAAGTTTATGGAGTAACTTAAAAGTCAAGAGTAAATTAACTTGTTATTTTGAAAACTACAAAAAAAAAAACAAGCTTGACACGAGAGAAATATGAAGAGGCTCTGGCAGTAATCTGACAGTGCTGATGGATAGCAGGTGGCCACAAGCCTGACTGGTTGCTCTTATTTGCTAGTAGTGATTCTCAAGCAGGTGGGTGAGAATGTTGAAGGCCTGACACATGGAGTGACAGATACTCTTTAGTGCCTGAGTGTGCATTGCGGTGGTGTGTCTTAAAATAGAGCCAGCTGTATGCATAATTAAGGAGATATAATTGCAATGCACTTATGTAAATTATCTTGTCCTTCCTTTTTCTTTTTTTCTTTCTGCTTTTTCCACCAGGATGGTTCCCTAGTCAAAGTTTCACTCAATTAGTAAGAAGCATTTAAGTGTTCTGTTTGGAACAAGAAAAAATAGTTGCCTTTAGGAAAATCAAAGCAACATAATAGGAGTAAAGTATGTATGTACAGAGTATACAGGGTCAGTGTTGGCGATCTTGCTTTTCATTATACAAACAAGAATTAATTTTGGAAGCCTTCATGTGAATTTAGTGATTCTGTGATTTTTCTCTACCTTAGTAGTTCAGATAAATGTGTAGTGTTTCAGCTAGCTGAAATTCTGCCTGTATAAGCTTTTCTTCATTCAGTGAGAATCTTTCTAATGAGATATAACTGAATTTAACCTCATTTCTGTCTGTAGTAATTTATAAATTGTATTGTATTTTTACCTCCTTTGGGAGGAACGCAAAAACACTGTTCTGTACGTCATGGTTTTATGTCTCCCAGATGACTGCTCTAGATGCATATGGAGTGTATTGCTTTCAATAAAGTATTCTTTCACTCCACTTTGCTCATCTTCCCCTTTCTTTATCAGTTGTACAAGACTCTGTACGTAGCTCTAACAAATTACTGTATTTCCAGATCACCGCTGACGGCATGCATCATATTTGAAGAACAACAGTCACGAAGACAGTGATTAAATTTCACTGTCTGGGATGTTAGTAAAATGTTTCACTAACCTTTCCCAATTATCACTTAGTGATCAATCATGTAGCATTGTCATGATCCAACTATTGGAGGTGATGGTTTGACATATATACCCAGAGAAGATTAAGGCAGCAAATGAGGCTAAATGCTGTCCAGTGATTTATTACAAATTCTAAGCTACTGAGGAATGAGGGGAAGATGGGGAAGTGAGTAGTAGTAAAGAGAAATCCTACCAAATGGTTTACAAGGCAGGGATAGTGACACCAGGGATCCAGCAACGTCTTGTTGGTCCATAATTTCAAGAGTTCAGAAATCAGGGACTCCTTTGCAGGAGCTGTACTGCATGTGGTGGCAGACCAGCTTCTGCCTCTGAAATCTCATCCTTGCTTTTATAGGGCTGCTTTTTGAGGAGTGAGAAGGAACTGAATCACTCGTAGCTGATGAAATCTTTGGACTTTGGTACACAGTGCAAGCTGTAGTAGTGTTGCATCTGGGGAGTGGAAATTCTGGTACACTTCTTACTCAGCCTTGTGTTAAATAGTGAGAACATATTGATATTGATAACTATTGAAAGTCAACTGTTTATAGGTATTCTGGACTTAGTCAGGGCTTAAGCTTGATCTGTGTAGTTAGTTTCCTGTCAATGAGTACTTTTCTAGTATGAGAGAAGCATGCACATAGTGTATCTGTCCTGCAAAAGAGAAATGAGGTGACTACACTGACATCCTGCAGGAATTCATCCACTTTCCATGAGGATGCTGTGCAGCAGGGCAAAGACCTGGGAAAGCAATAAAGCAGGAGATGCACATCTGCTAATTCTGTGCCAGACTTTGTAATCAAAGTCCTTGGAAAAGTAAAACATGGAGTTTTACATGCATCAATATGTGAAGCATGATCATTGATTTCAATTCAGATAGTATCCTACCACTTTCTGGCTTAAGGAATTCTCTGTGCTCCTTTAGTGCTTCAGTGTCCTAAAATGCAGAGCTTCTGAGACTGTAGAATGCAGATGAGAAAGATAGAAGATGTGGTGCAATCACGTGACACTGGGATGAGTTCCTAGCAATTATCTGAAACATCTGTTCAGTGGTTCATCGACCTCACTTTAGAGCTGATGCTCTCTCCTTTGAGCTGTTATTGTTGAGCTGTACATACAACTTATATTGAGTGGCAAGCCTGGGGAAGATTTCCCTTCAAAGCTGGCACTAAATTACAATAATTGAGCAATATGTATATGCACAATGTATTGTGGATATAGAGTAGTAACTCCTGAATGAAGACAGTGTGGAACAGCTAATATAATATAGTAGTATATGGTGTAAAATGTACTGGAATGATTCATTTAAATGCAGTCATTCAAAGAGGCATCGTAGTGCTCTCTGATATAGGTTTTGGCTTTGTATTTTGAAGTTTGGTTTATCCTGCATCCTCCATTTTACATAGATGTTCTAATTGATTAGCTTTAATGACTGAAACATCGGAAAGTTTGTCCTTGCATGTCCAATTGCTTCTTCGTGTACTGAATTTGTCTTTAAGAAAATTAGAGCCCTAAGCTATGCTAGCTACTAGTAAACTAACCCAGTTTCTAATCTTCCTACATGCTTTTAAATAATATATTAGCCCAGAAATTATTTGGGTTGAAGTATTAGGCATTAATGTGTAAATTCAGTGTATAATTCATAGATCAGATGAATAATTTCTAAGTATCAGCAGAAATAAAGTAAGCCTTAAGGGATGCATGTTTATATGCATATGGATATTGTAATGTATAAAAGGATCATCCCGATAGTCCACTGTGACTTGTTTGAAACAAATACTGCACAGAGTGCAACTGAACACTTGAATCTCTCTGCTCTTCCCTCCCCTTCCTCTCTATTGAAGCACAAATACATGAGCTAGAACGGTTAGAGATTGGGAATTATCAGCCATGTAAGATAAACTTTTGTAGAAGTTCTTGAAATTAAGGCTATGCCTCTCTTCCAGTAGGAGTTGCTTCCTTTTGGGTGTCCTTAGTTATGCAAACTAAACAAACAAAAAGTAAAACTATGTCCATAGTTTGCATTTTATTCCTGAATTCTCTGAATTGTTTTTTTGTGAACAAGATGTACATCTTCACTTGATGGGCATGTGGACATCCTGAGAGTATTTTATGACCACCTATGTGCAGACAGGTCATTATGTCACACTTCTTTCCCTCCTTCTTTGATGCAATAACCACTCCCAATGACTATTTTTATCTAGAAAGAGATATGTAAGTGCATATTAAGGATTATTTGTGGCTAGCCAAATGGTTGTAAAAATTCCCCCACGGATGAAAAACCCATAGGCGTACTATAAGAAAGTTTTCAATCTGAATAAAAAATTGGAACCTCTAGCTTCTCCCTTTCTCCTCTGTAAACTATTTATCATCCTGGATAGTATATTAAATTACGTAAGTACATTCTGTGACAGTAAAAAAAAAAAAAAACACAAAAAAAACCACCACAATGATTTCTTGCTTCTATATCTACACTGTGATGCTAATCTTGACTAAGTTGAGTGTTGTAAGGAACTTATATATTTATTAAAAAATGATGAATGAACTTGCATTGGCAAAGGATGTAAGTTTAGCTCAGGCTACTTTTGCATGCAAAGATAAGCAATAACTCATACAAGTGCTTGAATGTGCATTCTTCTGTGAGCATTGCAGACTTTACTCTTTACAAGCTCCTCAGAATGCATTATAACCTTTCAAAGTGTCATGCTGTAGCAAGTGTAACTCTGTTGTGAGGAACTTAGGCTTTTTCTGAACAACTAAGGTTGTGTTTCTTTTGTTTTTCACTATTTGCTCATGACTTGAAGTTTACGTTGACGTTGCCAGGAGAAGGGATCTTTCTGTAGTGACAGGATGAGGAGAAATGGTTTTATACTGGGAGAGGATAGATTTAGATATCAGGAAGAAATTCTTTACTGTGAGGGTGGTGAGACAGTGGCACAGGTTGGCCGGAGAGGCTGTGGATGCCCCTTCCCTGGAAGCATTAGAGGCCAGGCTGGATGGGGCTGTGAGCACCCTGATCTGGAGGGATGTGTCCCTGCCTATAGCATGGGGCTGAAACTATGTCATCTTAAAGGTCCCTTCCAACCCAAACCGTTCTATGATTCCAGAACTTCCGTTTGCTGTATAATAGATTTTAAACACACAATTTGCATAGATGCTTTTATGACTGTACATCAAAAGCTAGTTCTGTAAAACAGTGTGGGGAAAAATGGGATTTCAGTGAAGTGGATAGTGTAAAAAATAAGAGCAGGTCTTTTTTTCATGCACAGAGTGGCAAAGACTTCGGTGAAAGGAAATTAATAGGGCTCCTAGAATGCAACAAGGAATTAACAGTCAGGTCAGTGTCACTAAAACATGTTGGTTATCAAAGAATCCGGAAGTTGTAGTGTGATCTCTCTTTTTGTGCAAACAGACTTCAAGTTGTCCGCTCGGTTTATGTAAGGCTGTGGATGAAAAGTGGGATTTGAGCCAGTCATTGTTTGGTAGTCCAGCTACATCATATGCTTCAAATCAACAGAGAGATCTTGAAACAGGGTTGAATCTTAGAAACTCCTTGTTGGAATTGAGTTATTCAACACTCCTCATTCTTAGCGTGAAATATTCTTGTGAGGACTGGTTTCCTTAAAGCTATTTGAATTTTAGGCTTTGAGAATGATTTTGCCTTGCAAAACACAAGTCTTAAATAGGTTCTTCAAGTCTGGAGTATTTAATGTCAGGGGTTGTTAAGAAATTTCACTGGATGACCTGAAATGGGAATAGAACCCTTTTAGCATGGCTGTCGCTTTTCTCCCTCATTTTAGATGAAATAAATGATGATGGGTGTCCTACCCTTTCTCCAGATAGGGTTGATATAATATCCTTCTGGTATTTTGATACTTATTGGTCTTTCTGTTTTGTTCATGTCCTATATTTCCTCATTTTTCAGCGAAAAAAGAATTAGTGGGGCTATAGTGCAAAGAAAACTTCCTGCTTTCATTCAAGGTTCTCCAAACACTTCAAAAATTAATGAATCCTTGCTACAATTCCATTAGATAGATAGTATGAATAAACGTGTAGACTAGAGCTAACTGATTCAGCAGGGATTACTGCGCATACAAAGCGGACTTTTCTGTCAGTGCTCTTAATTGCACAGCCATGTTATCTGGTCTTGTGGGCTCTCTGGTTTTGCTGGAATTGGATGGGGGGAAAAAAGGAATTTCACCAGCAGCATCCTATTCCACATTGTGTGTGTGTGTTTGTGTCAGGAAAATCACCAATACACTGGTTCTCTGTTGGAGAACCGAGCTCCTCTATGGGGTTGGCAACAACTCAGCTATGCCCTCCATGGTACTGCTCAACCAGGGATGTCAGTGCCACGTTACCTGCCCCAGGTCACTGTCTGGGAGTGCACCTCGGGGGTTGGGCTTCTCTGGAGCATTTGAGGAAATAAAGACCGTTTTGAAGAAGACACTGTGCTCATACGTGCGCATATATATATAGCTTGGTCACGTACTCCCTGAAAATATAGCAGCATATACCCTGTAATGGGCTTTCTGTCATTAGCAGGTTGCAGCATCTGCAATGAGCTGTGTGGAGTTTTATTTTTTGGTTGTTCTATTCTTGTGCCAGTTGTGCTAGCAGCTTAGAGCCTAGCTAATGTACCATTGACAAATAGCTCTCTTTGAAAGGAGGCTGTATTACATACGTTCATTTACATTGTATATTTTAGTTTGGAAGAGAAACACAGAAGAGAGAAATCAGTGCTTTTCAAATTAAATACAACAAATTCACCAGCAGAAGATATTTTATATTCTAGCTTCCAAAAAGCAGATATTTACCATTCTGATGTGTTTTATTTTATACTTAAAAAGCCTAGAATATATCCCAGAGCTGACTTTGTTGTATTTGATTTTGCAAAGGTTGGTTGAGTTTGGATTTGCAGGGCTGTATTTTCAGGACCTTAACTGAAGTGCAACAACTTTGATGTCTCATTGCAACCGTCCAACAGACAAGAAGGAAAGAAAGAGCTGAGTGGACAACTACCTCCCAGCCCAGAAACATTAACTTTGCTATCTTAATTTCTGTTGATAACTTATCAATTGCCTGAGCTCAGATCCACAAGCAAGGGTTCCTGTATTCCTACTCCTACATAAATCCCTCTGATGCACTTCAAATGAAGTCTAAGAACCCCAGAGCTATAATATGGTTTATTGAGAACCATCTGCACAGCTCCATGTCACATCATGTTGAGCTGTTTGAAATGACTTCAAATGAGGTAGTTAAACACAAGCATTGAGTACTTCAGCTTTTTCATCTCTTCTCACTGTTTTCCCACTGAATCTCATAAAGGATGGGCACATTTAAGTTGTAGATGAGCTTTGGGCCCTCTATTCCTTCCAGAATTGCCTCGCATCTTGGATCCTTCTGAATTACCTACTTTGCCCTTTAGAGTTTCATCTCAAGAGATTCTGTCAACCAGGTCCCTAAATAGGCTTAATTTAGCTTTATGAAAATCCAGTCCCTGCCACACACGTGCTCTCTAAAATCTGTAAAAGAACTGAAAATTAAATTACAGAACATTAGTATGAGCAGAGAAGGTGCACGAGTTAGGATATGAAGAAGCAGAGAGGAGAATGAGATGGTGTTAAGTCTTTCTGGAAGAAGCTGTTTGTTTCATTTTTGCCTTTTCTTTTGCATCTTTGTTTTTCCTCACAGCACATAACTGAGATGATAATAGAACTTTTAGAACATGTATTTAGACAGTTGTTAGCTGTATGTGAGATTAAATGAGGCAATACTATGCTTAGAAACGAGGGAGAGACGCTGCCGGATATTTATAGGTGTTGGTTTCTTGTAGCTTTTAGGCTGAGTGAATGCTGTTTAGAGTCTTGTCAAACCTTTCATTCTTCCTCTCCTGTTGTGATTCTCAGAGTTTGAAAGCATTTAAGAAAAGAATATATATTTTTAAATCTCTGAAAATAAACAAGCTTTGGAAAAAAACCAACCACAAAATGCACTAATCTTGACTAGTTGGTACATTCATCACTGGATTGAACAACCGGTGCTGACACGTTGAACTGCATATTGCTAGAAAGCATATGGGTGAAAATGAGCAGAGAGCCCATGCTTAGCTGTGAAGGGGGGAAATCTCAGGTTGTCTGCATTGTTAAGGCTCAGAGCAGGCAGCACAGTGCTGGCTCTGTGCCTGTCGATGTGCTACTGTGTTGGAATCTGATGCTGTGGTTTAATATTTGTAACAAACACTATGTTGTTAGGAGGTTTACAAACCCACGCCTTCCAAGCTCTTACCAAAAGATGCAAACTCTGCCTTTCTAAAGAGTAAAACCCTTTTAGGGCCATTAAAGTAAAAATAAGTAATTGAAGCCTCCCTGTGATCATCCCAGTGGGCTGCAGCACTGGATCTTCTGGTGCTTCGTTGAAGTGCTGCTCTGAGTGCTGCTGCTCAGCCCAGGGGTGCCTGCAGGGCATTTACTGATGTGCATGCATCCTGCATCACCATTTCCTGCTTGAGAGAGCTCCTCAGCCATGTCAGCAGCTGTGTGAGGGGTGGTCAGACCAAGTGCAGAGTGTGAGCTCAGCTCGGCTTTAGCTGGGATCTGAGTGCTTCTTGGACAGTCTCAGTGAGATGCTGAACTCAACAGCTACTGAGTGAATTTCATAAAAAGAGCTGATAGAAATGAAGATAAACTTGCTTGATTATAATCCAGACTGATATTGGAATCTAGCTTCACCACGTAGAAAGAGCATGCTTCTAACTGATGAGAAAATGGGATTGTACACTGCCTTCTGCTTATGACCCCAACTAAACTTTATTTCTTTACTCTGGCAAAATTGCAGCCAACAGTGCCCCAGACCTGGGCAAGGCAAAGGGGCTTGAGTCTTGCACACAGTGTAAATGGAGCATTTCTATCCTAGAGAGGACCAGAAGAGTATGTTGATGAAGACCACATGGAATGAATGAGTTTATTCCTTCTGCCTGAGTTCTGATCTGAAATTTCAAATGAGTCTGTAAGGCATATAGACATTGACATGAAACCACTGGAGGGTCCAAGAGCACCACTTTCTGTAGAGCTCTGTTTATCCCAGCTTCTCTGGTTTGAGACATCTGTCTCTAAAAAAGTCCCATTCCAGCTGTGTATCTCAGCAAGGTGGTTCTCTGGTCCTCATTTAAACTCAGAGTCCCTTCACACGAAGCAGAACTATTTTCTGCTGTGTTCTTGTTGTTCATTTGTTTTCCTCTGTTCCTGTTGATTTGCCATGAAGCAATTCATGCTGCTAAACCAAGGTACTATGCAATTCTTCTCCAGATCCTCCTCCGAAGCTTGCTGCTTATAGTGCTTTCATCTCTTTAAGCATCAAGTGGCTCTGTAAAAATCCATTTCAATCGAAATGGCATGCTCTTTTATGTATCATACGTCTCGTGATATACAGCTTGAATACTTTACTTGTAGGGACAAAATGATTTTGGAGAGATGATTTATTGAAATTAAAGCGTGTTCTGTAGCTTATTGATACCTCTGAGCCCAGAAACAGCTTCAAAACACTTGTCAGGAGAGAGGAAGAGTGGTGGAATGCAAACAGTGTTAACTGACATAGAAATTACTACTCTGATTAATAGTAAGATAGCTCAGAGATCATCATTTGACTGGAGCAGGGTTTTCTCTTGAGATGTGGAACCTATTTTTTCTTGTTCTCTGCACGCTCAGACCTCGTTGCTGCTTTAAGCACATAAAGGGTTGCATAAACATTTTAATATTACATGAGGCTTCTGTAAGCCTGAATGATCTTATGAATGCTAAAACCATGACATGTTACAAGCACAAATGAAAGCAAGCAGCAAAGATTACACAGTCTTATCATCTGGATGAACCAAGAGATAAAATAGTACACTGTGGTGACTTGTCATGTTTTGATTTCCCTCCTGGGATAACTCAGCCACAAGTCCTAAAAATGCTCTGCCTACAATTCTAATTTTCAACCTTTGCTTAATATTTAGCCCCAGCTAGCAAGCCTGTTATGCATCTTAAGATTCAGCTATGCATCCTGACTTAAGGAATTACCTTGTGTAGATGGGGTCTTTCATTTGGATGAATCTCATGGCAGTTTTTATATTTATTAACTGTACAAATATTGCTGAAGAGTTCCCCAGCTGTTCTCACTGATAAAAGACATAATTGAATATCTGAGTAATGCAAATTGAGAAAAGAGATAAGGTAAAGATATGGAATGGTAACCATTTGGAACAAAAGTCTGTGTAGTTATAACTATTATATCATTTACGGAGCTGTAACTAGGTATTCCATGGAGTAGCACAAATCTGAGACTGATGTAGAAATTCAGTGGTGTCGTTCTGTAATCTTCACTGGGTTCTGCAGTGGCTTCCAAAAACAGCTGATGCCATTCAAACGTAGAATGATTGTACTGGATGATGTTTGCCAATGACCATAACTCATTTAAAAAAATAATAAAGGATAATAACAAAGCATGTACGAAGTGGTACTTTCCTTGATATTGTTATATCCTTATTTCCAGTAATTTTAGCCAAGAAACTTCCTGAAATAAAAGTTTCATCTGCATCATTTACTGTTTCCAATTCTGGGCTCCTCAGTTCAGCAAAGACAGAGAGCTACCAGAAAGAGAACTCCAGAGGTTCCTTTCAGCCCCTATGATTCTGTGATAAAGATCTCTTCTTCCAAGAATTGGTCTGA
Source organism: Odontophorus gujanensis (assembly GCA_013399175.1). NCBI lineage: Eukaryota > Metazoa > Chordata > Aves > Galliformes > Odontophoridae > Odontophorus > Odontophorus gujanensis. Next base: position 531,484 of record VXAB01001864.1, read on the forward strand.
TTGCTTTTGAAACCCTTTGTTCTTCTGTGAAACTTGTGGGCAAGAGTCTCACAAATTGTATCATTTGAAAAATAATAGTGTTTTAAAAGTCATTAGATGATCTTACTGTGCACTTCTAGCTTTTGGCATATAAGAAATAATTACCATCCTGTCCTTGCAATTCATCATTTCATATTCCCTTATTAAAACCCACTTCAGTCACCCCTTTTCCAGTCTGAAGAATTCTAGCCTACATAAGTTCTCCGATTCTGTCACTTGGTTGATCTTTTTTTTGTTAATCTCATCAAACTCTTCTAGATTGCCCTAATTATCAGTATGCATATGAACAGAGAGAGGCATCTCAAATGGGATAAACAGGACCAGAATTAAATCATAATTACAGTTCCTGCTTTTTCTTGATTTCTTGTCTAATAATCTAATCTTGTCTAATAAAATGTTACCTTTTTGACTCCTGTTGAGTGGTGATATTTTCAGAGAACTACGAGCAAGAAGTCTACAAACTCTTCATAGTAGTGGCTAATTTAATCATCGCTAGATACGTATTCTAGGGCTGTTGATCACAACTGAGTTTCATTTTGCAGGAAGGAGCACTGAATCTTGAGTTATCCTATTCTCCCTAACAAAACTCAGTCTCTGACGTTCTTTGTTGAAGAGGTTAATGAACCTCTCTGCTTCTTGTCAGTATTTTTCCTCATTCATCAGCCTCTTCTTCACTGCAGCCCTGATGGAGATGCAAACAAGATTTCAACCACATACCCCCTGCTTATTTCCTGCTCTGTTAACTGCCTGGGAAAGTAGGAGTTGGTAGTGGGAGGATGGGGGGGGGGGGTTCTAAATAGTAATACAGAAAATTAGGGAAGGTTAGTATGCTTCAATCATCATAAAGACTCAACATTTCCACAAGAAATGAAGGGGACCTTGTGTAGATCCTTCCCTGATCTACAAATTTTCAGGGTTATGTTAAAATGGATGACAGACTTCTGTCAGTCTGTTACTAATATTGTAAGACCTGGGTACTTCATAATCGTTTCAGATACTTTGCAACAACCTAGTAAGGGAGACCACAGCACACATACATGCAAAATATATAAGCCTTCAGTGCTCTCTTCTGTGAAGTGATCTGTGCCTCACCTTTGTTAACAAACCTCACATGTGTTTCTGATGACAGCAGGAGCTTGAGCAGCCCAGACACCTTGTGGGGGCCGTTTGTCCCTGGACTTTCCCATGTGTTGGACTGGAGCCCAGGTAGATGCATGTGTTTTCTGTTCACACTACTTGGCAGTTCTTTATGCATTCACTGGATTTGCTGCTTTCCAACAGCTTGTCTAGGGCATCTCTATCCTTCCTTCCCAGAAGACATGGACATATCTTGGGTGACAATGTCTTTGGTTGTGATTTTACTGTGATGTTGAATGCAGACTGGATTTTCCCCTGCAGCAGCAGAAGCACACAGTTTCTGATTTGCAACTCTCTTACCCAAGGGTCTGTTGAGCTGATAGCTGTGGGCTTGTCTACTGTGCAGGCAGTTCTCCATTGCTTTTGGTTGCTGTGAGTGTGGTTTCCATGCTAGGCTAGAAGAGTAGCTTCTGCCAGTTTGTCGTGGTAATTAAAAGAAAAAATAAATAAGGTAGTTGATGTGCTGTGAGCAGCAGTGTCTTCATTTGCTTGATTTCCTGCTTGGTTGCTTGTGCAGGTTGAAGTACAGTTACAGTGAAACTAGATGCTTTTTAAAAGGGCAAAAATAAGCAAAAGTTGAGCAGGGATGGAGTGGCTGTAACAGCTGAATAGTTTTTAGGGGTTTGTTATGTACATGATGTTTCTCTAGAAGAGGCGCTCAAGCTAAGAGAAAGCTCTTAGTAAAGTCTGCATCCAGTGCTTGAGATGCCATTGTCATTATTTTTTCCCTGTGAATTGAAGGGCTTCAGAACTACTCAAGATTAAAAACCTTATGATGAGATTACCTTTTAAGTTGCAATGGCTAAAGGTAACATTGGTAACACACAGCTCTAACAATTGTGCTGTCTCCTGTGGCAAGCAATTTTCTGCAACAAGGATAGAAAGGACTGAAACAAACCTCATGTAGGAGGGACAGCTACAGGGGAGAGTGGCAAAGCACTGGAATCTGAGGTCAGACTGGATGAGCCCTGAACACCTGATGGAGCTGTAGCAGTCCCTGCTCATTGTAGGGGAGTTGGCCTTTAGAGATCCCTTCTATGGCATGACATACCAGGTGATCTTGTTGATTACTCTGCATTTTCAGTTGTAATTTAATTTCACATTAAATAATTCCTTCAAAGGTATCTGAGATTCCCTTCCTGCTTCCCATTACTTCTGCAAAACTGTTATTGCTCAGCCTCACTCCCCAACTGTGCAGAAACTTTGTTTTTATTTCCAGATGTACTTTCTTCATATCAATTTGTGTTGGTTTGCTGACATGCTGGCAGAGCTTTGGGCTCACTGCATCTGTTTCCCTGATGCTTATCTCCAGATATATTGAAGACAGCAGTCCCTCTACCTTCTCCCACAGTATTTGTACTTGAAATTCGGTCTCCTTCTATCTTTCTGCTCACACTAAATGTAGGCATGTGATCCTGTTCCAGCAGCATGAGACAAAACACACCAGAGCAGATCTGTACCCGGAGTGTCAGCTCAGGTGTGTCTTGTACCTAATCACTTTCTCCATGGAATGGATGTCCAGTCGTTCACTTAATGCCTTGTGTTCCTCCTCCTCTTCCCAGAAGGGTGAGCTACTGTCGCTAAGAATATCACTGAGATTGTCTGTTTCTATTTGGTAGCTATTTCCCCAACACTTCCTATGGATCTGAACAGTATCATTGTTTCAGTTCAGTCTGGAAAACAGCTATGGCATTTATATCCTGCAATACTTGTACCAACAGTCTGAAGAACTCTCTGTGAGTTTCCCCTCCAGGACAGCTGGTTATTGCTGCTTTGCTTTTATCTGTTTCCTTGTTCCTCTTCCAACTCCTTCACTGTTGCTTTCCCAGTCTCATGGAGCACGTGGAAAGAATCTATCAAATTGTTTCCCTGTGCAGGTAGAATATATGGCAACTCTCCTTGTTTAGAAAATCAATTACCTTACAAACACAGGTATTAGATCTGCCAGCTTTTGCTAGTCATGAGATGCTTTTCAAAGCTGTTCCATTCATCTCCAGTCTTTTACACTTCAGAACCTGTGTTCTGCTGGCATCAGGCTAACAGGTCCGTATGTCCCAGTTGGCCATTAAATTCATCATTAAATATAGACACTATATCTCTGGTCATATGTTACCATCACTGACTTGATAGGTTTATTAAAAAATATATATCTTTGCTACTGACTTGAAATTACATGGGGCTTATGGCAGAGAGCAAATAGAAGTAGGCTGTAATGAATATAGAGGAGACTCTAAGCTGTGAGACTACTGGACAGAAAACTCTGTTTTATTTCCAGTCTGAGACTGAAAGAGCCTATAGCACCTAATAAAATAATTTAGATCTATTGGGAAAATCTGAGTGAAGAGCAGCAATTTGCTTTTGTTAGCAAAGCGTTACTGAAAACGTTGACTCCACAAAAACCTTACCTTTTCAGAGTTGAAAAGCAAGCAAAAAAAATAAAATAAATAATAAAAAAAAAACAAACAAACAAAGCAGAATGTTTGCATTTTGCACTCTGGAAGCTTGCGATAAATGATAACATACGCCTAGGAAAGGATGATGGAAAGTCTGGACCACAACTACTCCCTGACATTTCTGATTGTTACTTTAAAAGCTTTTTGATTTTTCTTTGTTCTGCCTAAATTCTGTGCTGTCCATGAAGCAGACAGAAGCAGTAATCATGGGATCTCAGCGCAGCTACTTACGCTGAAGAAAGCAAAGGAGGAAAGGGAAATGTCATTCAAGGTAGATCTGGATGGTAGGAAGGCTCTGCACTCTGGTACTGAGGTACAGTTTACAGCCTGGTATATGTGGACAAGTTTGTCTGACACCTTTGATGCCTTTACCTGTAATTTGGGACTGCAGTAAAACCTATCCTGGCAACTAAAGCATTTAAAAATCCATTGATGAAAAGTACTAAGCATTAAAAATTAAGCCTTCCACTGAAGTTTGATGACTCTTGTAGGGAATACATATGTCCTGTACCTGGCTCTTGAAGACATGGCAGTAAGTGTGGGAAGACTGGTGGGCTTAGAAGAGGTAGGCAGGAGGTATCCCTGGTTGTTTCTGAGCTATTAGCTCTTTGTGGCTGTAATCCTACAGCACTGTCTTTGAACTCCTGTATGGAGCATGTAATAGATGTGGAAGCTCTTGAGCACCTTGGCAGATGTGCAAAAATGTCATTATCTGTCTGTGTGTGCATACTGCATCTAATATATTCTTTGGTATTCCATCAGTTGCTGTTTGTTGTGTAAGTTCAGTGAGTTTTCTCTCTCTCAGATGGAAGTACTACATTATTTCCTTTCTGCACGTGAATGTTTGTGCAAACAGCTGCAATTCTGAGTTTGCAAATGTCAGAAGCTGTGTTTTGACTGTTTCCTCAGGTATTGCACTCTAACCCGGTGGTTGTTTCGTTCAGTTTGCACCCCAGTTTTAGTCCCTGTGGACAAAAGACATCAAAAGTAAGGTATCAAGCAGTTAACTGTTTCCAAAACCCCAGTCTGAAGCAGTTCATCATTTGGGATAGCTCGACACTTCAGGCAGCATTGCCTCACTAAGATCTAAAGCTGCCAGACTTCCCTATTCAACTTATTCAAAACACAGTATTGGCTGTTTCTACATCTCTGTGTGACTTCACCTAACTATATAACTGTATAAGTATTTTACTTGTTGAATATCTCCTGAAGGGTGCTCTATAGTAAAACTTCTTGAAGTTGATAAAACATTTTGATGTTTTTAGGGATCATATGTAAATTCCAGTGAACAAAAGGTACTTTATTTTCTTTCATATGTCCTGGTCTCCATTTATAGAAATCCTGTCTCTAAAGACAAAATACAGTTATTTTGTCCTTGCGTTTACAAATTCCACCTGGGAGTTTCTTTTTCTTTGTATTTTGAGCAGGCAGAAGATAACCAATTAGATTTCCTTCTGCTTTCATGAGAAGGATGTAGATTACTAGGGCAGTAGGGGAAATAAAACACTTTATATGTGACTAGTGACTAATCTGTCCCATTTGTTCAGCACTACGAATCAGAACAAGAATTTTTTTTCCAAATGCCAAAGTATCTAGCTCATTCTGCTCCTATAAAAATCAAGCTGTGGGTTGTTGGGGTTGTTGTTGTTGCTTTCCCATCCCATATATTGTTATCACTGCCTATGGCAAAGAGTTTAGAATCTGGGCTTGACTGACTGGCTGTTTTTCTTACAGTTGCATGAGGCAAAGCAGCACACAGCTTGCTCATCCAAGTTATCCTGTGATGCAAATTTAGTGAGCAGATAAGAAAATTTGGATGGCTCAAATAGAGCTGATAAGGATGGCTGCAAAACCCCATGGATTCTTTCAGAACTGGTTTGAGAATTTTTGGTGTTTTGTTTTGTTTTCATTTTCTGGCATTGGTGCAGTGCGTTTTGATAAACCTCAGCAGTTTTTGAAAAGCATTCAGAAGTTTGCGATGCTCATCTGAACCGATTCCATCTAATCAGAACAAGAGCTGAATGTTACTGTTCACGGGAATCAATTGTATTCATTGAATTTCATCTTTTCCAGTGTCCTCAGTTTATTCTCTGACAGAAGCAACTTTTATTAATCTGTCATTTAACAGTTATTGGTTGACTGTTTATTATGCTGATGCATCCAGCTTATGTTTATATATAAGCTGTTCATTAAATCTAGTTGACAATCATAATTTCAAGCTCTCATAGTTCTGAGTGAAAGCACTATTGTATTTGGTTGCCTGCTGCATTCCAGCTTTTAGGGATGACAGCACAGACCTGGATTGGAAATCCTGGTGATTACAAATGTTAGGCCTCTTTCGGTTGTGTGGGCACCTTGTCCATCAGGTGGGTGCTTGTATGCTAAGTGCAGCTTTAAAGCAAACACAGGCATGTATCTGCATTAGCCTGCAGCCATTGCCTGACTGTAGCATTGTGGCAAACTGTGGCTGGGGTTGACTAGCAGGTGTTGAAGAAGTGAAATATTTATCCAGAACTTCTCACAGTTGTTGGGTACCATCAGGCTGAGCTGAAGTTGTCAGGCAGTTGGCTTCTTGCTTTCTGCTCCCAGTTGGACAGATGTATAAGAACAGCCTTCATGTGATTACTCATATACAGCATCTGCTAATGGCAAAAAACAATAAGTAACTAAGCATCTCTTCACTTCATAATTCTGTTTTGGATCTACAGAACTGTGAGTGTGGAATTAAGCAGCCCATCACTTAAAACAGAAGCTGGACCTGGCCTTTCCCAACAAAGGGCTTGGCCATAGGTCCTCATCTTCCCCTTGAGAAATGTGAATTTTTCTTTGCTTCCAGCACATCACAATAGCAAAAGCCTGCCTAGTAGCTACAATAGCTGACTGCCCCTGAATTGCCAGGCTACAAGTAAACCCAGTACCAATGTACTGGGTATCCACACTTATGTGGTCTATCAAAATTCACCAAGAACGCACCTCTTGTATGGTTCAGTTTGCATCAACAACGCACGTTGTATGCTGATCTCAGAGCAGCTACTTGCAAAGTAAAGCACTAATCAGCAAGGGAGAAGTTGGCTGCGTTGTGCTCCTTAGTTGAAGAAGAAAATATGATATGCAAGATATTCTCTTCTGTAGCCCCAGGAATAATTCTCCGTGTATTTCTGGGCTGGCTCTGTTAGCTGGGATTGGTCCTGTGGGGAACTGCTAAATGAGTCCTGAAGGTGACTTGTTAATGCTGTCCTCATTGAGGTTTTTGTTTTGTTTTGTTGTTTTTTTTTTTTTTTTAACTGAAACCAAGTTGTGGGAGAAGAAGCAGGAGAGAGGGTTGGGGTCATTATATGGAACAGATTTGGTAAACCTGGAAGTCGTGAGGCTGCCTCATATCCGAGCAATTCCAGGATGCAAATAGCATTCTAGTGGTTGCAAATAGCCTTGCTGTGGAATCATCGGAGGGGCTTTATTATCCTTATTAGCCAAAGACGTTCCTGTTAGTCCTTGAAACACACTAGGCATGTCTGCATTTCCTTCTTTTTGGTTAGCTCCCCAGCATGCCTCGTCTAAGTCCTACTATTACAGCCAGAGGTGGAAGATAGGCAGTTAATATTCTGCTTGAAAATACGTTTTGAATAATGCTGCATATATTTTACAGATTTTACATCAATTCTGTAATATTCTAAGTGCCTCCTTCACTGATCTATAGCCTCTAGACTCGGTCCTGTAGTAATGGGAAAAAGTACTGTATTAGTTCCTGGCTCTTCTCTCCTCATTTTCCAAATCTTTTTTTCCATGAAATGTGATCAATTTTGTTCTATTTCTGCTCCAAATATATTATGAGTCCTGATGCAGATATGCACTTGCTATTACTGCCTGTTACCTAACTCGGGATTGTTTGATTTTACTAAATTAAGATAACTAGTCTGCTGTATCCGCCTCTTTCTGTCTTTTCCCCTCTCTCTTTTTCTCTCTCCTTCTGTTCATCTGTCTTTGCCTCCCTAATTTATTTGCATTGTTAGTGGAAGGCTCTCAAGATAAAAACTAGCGTATCTATGTAAAAAGCAGTCTTTCAGAATCATTAGAACAACACTACAAATTATCAGTTCCACAAGTGTTTTGAAAATGTGGTTTTCATTTTTGAAAGGAAGAAAACATGTGCCTTAAAGCATTGCGCTTATGTAAGTATAATTACTTTTAAACATCTCTTTTGTTTTTACTTCATCATTTCTTTCCCCAGTGAAATAAGACAAGTGAGTTTGGATCTTTTTTTTTTTCCTTTTCTTCTTGTCAGTCTTGGTTTGTGCACCAATTCCTTGGTTCAGTGCTGAGTTTCCCATTATTTCTGAGTATACCTGATTGCTTTGACCTCTTTTTATTAGGAAGAGTGATAGGTAAAATCCTAAAAAGGTGAAGATTCAGCATCTTGTTTCCATTTGCGTAGGGCCTGGGTAGTGCCAGCATGGTGCTGGTCACTGCAGGGAGCTCAGCTGCTCAGCCTGCTCCTCGAGGACATCCCCCGAGAGGGACTCACCACATTACTGCCTCTCTGTTTTCCTTTTCCTGTCTGCCTTGCCCTCAAAGATGATACTCTTCAGATTCTGCTGCAGAATCTGCTGACTTTTGTGTAGGTATAAGTGGATGTCTTCTCAGGCAGCTTTTTTAAACATGATACGGTTTGTAATGTCCTGCTAGCTTGATTTCTTACCACTCAGAAATTCAGCAGGGAGGTTCTGGGATCTGGCTCACCTGTCACTCCTCAGCCAAGGACTCCATGACCCCTTTCCAAAAGGTCACTTCTGCCCATCGTAAGCCTCAAATTCTTCCCTCAGTGTGACTGCAAAACCTGCAATCATCTCTTACAGGGATCTGAGTACCTGCAGGTAGACATCTTGTATCCCAGACAAGTGCTGCCTTCCTTGGGGTCTTTGATAAGCCTTTTAAAAGCAATATCCATCTCCTTCAGAAGGGCTGATCTATCCCATTTGTGGTGTATTTTCACTTCCCTAATACTTGCTGAAGCACTAATCAGCCTTTTTAGAATTCTGCCTTCTGCTCAGTTCTAAACCAGTTGGATGTTCTCCATCCAGGATGGAGCAGCATACTCCCATGTTTGCTTTCATTATTAAAAGCAATTAAAAGGTTTGCCTGAGCAATGAGTTCAAGGAAATGGTGAGCTACTTGGCTGAAGATTCTATCATTCTATGAGCTGGGAATATTACAGATGATCTGCTGGGGGCTATCAGAGGGTAAACCGGAGAAATAAGTGACTTCTCTGGCTTCATTACTGCTCCTCGTGTGAGTGAGATGGTCCCACTCCCACGGGCACTGCTCTTACCCTCATGTCAGCTAACATCTGGTTCAGCTGATGCACTGCTTCAGCTGTCCCTCTCAGCTGTGTTTCACGGAGCTGTTATCTTAAGCAGTGGCTGGTTGAGAATTGATACTTTCTGGCTCAGACCTTTTGGAACAAACTTGTCTGGGTCTTTTTGCTCCCATTTCACATGCATACATCTCTGTCCTGCTGTTATGGATAAGAGGTAGAGGCCCTTTCTGGTAACTGTTCTCGGGTAAGGTTTCTTTAAGAGCCATCCTCAGTTTGCCAAGACTAAGCCATCCTGCCAGTGATACCTCACAAATTCTCAGGATAAAGCATTAGTCTTACAAGGGTTTTTCCTTTAGTCTCTTGCCTGCTACTGATCCAAGATTTCTTTTCAACTGGACTTTACCCATGCAATGCTGACAATAGTATTGATTTAATTCTTGTGCTGAGATTTACTAACTCTTAGTGTTATAGGAGCAAAACAAGAAAACAGAGAGGAATGGTGGGAAGGAAAGGCTTGTATTGTTATTTCTTGCGTGTTTCCAGAGGTCTTTATTTCCTGAGAGATTGCTTTATTTATCTGAGGGAGAAATGAAGGTGTAAATTGTCAAGCCTGTCGAGGAAACTACGTAGGGCAAGATGTTAGACTTACACCTGTAGATGGGTGGCTCAGACATTCGCTCTGAGTGGTTGCTTTGGTAGGAGCCTACTGCAACTCAGACACATGTGCAGTCACCAGCAGCCTATGTTCAGCTGTTGCTCCACAGGTACTGGACCTTGCCTTCTTCACTGTGATAGAAAAATCTTCACATGACTAAATTGCTCAGGACTATGAGTTCTGCAAAATGTAACTCTATCAAGCAGTTCCACGGGCCTGAATACACCTACCATGTAGAGTGCAGCTATCATTTCATAAATGTCACACGTCTATAGAATCTCAGCCAAAATCACAGCCTGTTCTTTCTTTAAGAGAATCATTTTCCTTCTACAATGCCTTGCAATATTGCTATTAACAATAGCTGGTCTTACTCTTTTCTTTTGGTACATCCTGACCAAACTGAGGAAAAACTGAACTGAATGGTTACAGAGACAAAACAGAGGCGTATTACATGGTCCTTTACATAGTGTTTTATCAATGCACAAGCAAAATATAACTCCCAATAATTCATCCTTAGGACAAAGGAAGGAAGGGAATTTGTGTGTGAGAGTTACTCCAAAAGTAATGCCTCCCATTTTATTGTAGAATTACAGAATGGTTTGGGTTGGAAGGGACTCAGAGCTCACCTCAGCCCCTGCCATGGGCTGGCTGACCCCAGCAGCTCAGGCTGCCCAGGGCCCATCCAACCTGGCCTAGGGCACCTCCAGGGATGGGGCACCCACAGCTCTCTGGGCAGCAGTGGGGGGGGGTAGAATTTCTTCCTAACATCTCACCTTTAAAGCACTCTGACAGAATGGCATCTGACATGGAAGTGCATACGAAGCAAAGGAGTGGGATTTTATTCCTCCATGTGGAAATAATGGCCCCCCACTGACATTCATTGATGCTTTACTGAATGTTTATGGGGACCAAACAGAGGATGTGAGCACTATGAGGTGGTGGGTGGTGAGTTTCAACAGTGGCAGCAGTAGGAGTGCCAGGTCTGCTGGTGCAGATTTGTATGAGAGCAGCGTGCAGGCTCTTGTTCATCGCTGTTGAACATGCACAGCTAATGGTGGTGGCTGTGCAAGTGTTTTATAGCTGAGAATTTGCTTTACCAGCGTTGTTGTACTCTTTTTTACCTATTGTGGTTTACATGGAAGTAAATAGATATTACTTTCAGAGTGACTTACAGAGTTTGGGTGGGTGCTCAGCATAGCTAAGCCTCAGAACATTTGCAAAGACATTGGTGTGGATTGAGTTGTCTGACTTTTCAGTCATTGACTTTGAGGACTATTTGACTTTTGACTGTGAGGAGCCAAAAGCAAGGGATATTGCTGACACTGCTCCTGTGAACAGGAGGAGTTGGCCAAACTGTAATATGCATATTTATTTTGTTCATTTAACATGCAGCAAATAATTTAAATAAATTAAAACTTTAATGCCTTAATGGCAAATCAATGAATCACTTAATGATTCTCTTGTACCCTTTTGTTTCTGCATTAATGCTGCATTTGATCAGATGACTTTTATTGAATAGAGTAGAATAGATTAGGTCAGTTGGAAGGGAATTTCAAAGACCATTGAGTCCAGCAACCTGACCTCCTCAGGGCTAATCAAAAGTTAAAGCATTTTACTGAGGCCATTTTCCAAATGCTTTTAGAACACTGACAAGCACTGGGCATCAATCATCTCACTAGGAAGACTGTTGAAATGTCTGACCACCCTCATGTCTGGCCACAGCTCTGTGCCATTCCTTCCTGCCCTCCATTTCCAGGAGCAGAGCCTCTCACTGCACTCTGGATCTGCAGGGAGCAGGGAGGTCACCTCTCCACCTGCCTTTTCCAGATGGGCCACTAAGTGTCCTCTCCTCACAGCAGGACGTGCCTTTAGCCCTGTTACCAGCTTTGCTGCCCTCCTCTGGACTCTTTCAAGGACCTCAGAACTGCACACAGCATTTGAGGTGAGACCATACACTAAATATAGAATCATAGAATCTGCTCTTTTGAGCAGCTGACTGTGTCGTGCCTAGTGCACCCCAAAATGCAGTGTGTCTTCATGCCAGCCCGGGCTCACACTGAGCGGCTGTTCCTGGCACCCGCAGGTCTCTTTCTGCTGAGTTGCTCCCCAGTCACTCATCTCCTAAGGCTGTGCCTTTGTGCAGCACTGCTCTGTTTCAGGTGCAGTACTCAACAATTTCATGTCTTGAAGTTCATGCTGTTGATGATTGCCTGATGCCTCACTAATGATTGCCCTCTGCAAGTCCTCTCGTCCCTCTAGAGAGTGATCAACACCTCCCATTTTAGTATCACCATCAGACTTGCTAAGAATGAAGTCAACTCCTGCATCTGTCTCACTGATAAAAACGTTGAACAGAACTGGCCCTAGAACTGAGCCCTGGGAACACTGCTAGTGAATATTCACCAGCCAGCTATAACCCCATTTGCTACAACTCTGCCATCACGCCAGTTCATCACCCAGCGTGGTGTGACCCTCTCTGTCTCACCATTGGACAATTTGTCCAGAAGCAAGTTGTGAGGGACAGTATCTAAGGTCTTACTAAAACTGAGCCAGATTACATCCTCCACCTTCCCTTTGTCCATTAAGTGAGGTGACTTTATCTTAGGAGGAAAGCAAATTAGAAAGGCAGGCATTTCCCTTGATGAACTCATGCTGGCTATGCCTGCCAATTAGTTTGTTCTTTGACTGCCTTTCAGTAGCCCCCAGGACAATCTTCTCTGTGACTTTTCCAGGCACTGAGGCTAAACTAGGCTACCTTTGTTTTCTCTCTTGCCCTGTTTGTAGATGGGTGTAGCAGTGACTAGCTTTGAATCAGTAGAGACCCCTCCAGACTCCCACAGCCTTTGGTGAACTCTTGAGAGGTGTCCAGATATAGCATCTGGTAACTCCTTTGTAGGATTATGATGGATATGAACTGAACTCATTTAGCAGCAGTAGCACTAGTAATTTCTTAGTGTGAGTAACTAAGGGGACAGGTGCTTTTTATCAGCAAGATCACAAGTGACAGCAAACTGAGTGCTGCTGCTGATACAACAGAAGGAAGGGATGCCTTCCAGGGACTTGGAAACCTTAATGAAGTTCAACAAGGCCAAATGCAAGGTGTTGCACTTTAGGCTGGTATAATCCCAGATACGCGATGGGAGAAGAACTCCTGGAGGGCAGCTTTGCTGAAAAGTACTTTGGGTATCTAGGTAGATGAAAAACTTTACATGAGCTTGCAGCCCAGAAAGCCAATGGTATCCCGGGTTCCACTGGAAAAGAAGTGTTCAGCAGGGTGAGAGAGGGGATTGTCTGCTCTGCTCTGCCCTCATGAGACCCTGTCTGGAGTACTGTGTCCAGGCCTGGGGCCCCCAGTGCAGGAAAGATGTGGAGCTGTTGGAGCAGGCCCAGAGGCCATGAGGATGCTTGGACGGCTGGAACAGCTCTCCTATGAAGGAAGGCTGAGAGCTGAGCTTGTTCAGCCTGGAGAAGAGGATGTTCTGGGGAGACCTCACTGCATTCTTACAATACCTAAAGAGAGGTTATAAACAGGAGGAGGACTGATTTTTATTGATTTTTTTTTATTTTGTTTTTTAAACAGTCTCATGCTGTTAGGACAAGGGGGAATGGCTTTAAACTAGAAGAGGGGAGATTTAGGTTAGATGTTAGGAAGAAATTCTTCCCTCAGAGAGCAGTGATGCCCTGGCACTGCTGCCTGGAGGTGTGGATGCTCCATCCCTGTTGGTGCCTAAGGCCAGGTTGGATGGGCCCTGGGCAGCCTGAACTGCTGGGTATCAGCCTTGCCCACAGTGGGAGTTGGGGCTGGGAGGGGCTCTGAGGTCCCTTCCAACCCAAACCATTTTGTGCTTCTGGGGTTGCACTTGAGTTTCTAAATTTCAAGTATATGTGGAAGTACCTTTTAGAAGGAGAACTGAGGTTAAGCTGGTGCCCAGTGTGTAGAGGAGTACAGGAAATGGTGAATAACCCTGAAATCCCAAAAAAGTATTTTGAGTATTTTTGCTCTCTGTAAGAAAAATCATGTTGTTGGTTTTATTTTTATGTTAGCTCAAAATTAACCATTCAGTAATTACAAAATTACCAACTTCAGAGTCAAAAAAAGATACTGAGTAGCTGATTTTACTTGCAAATTGGTCCTCTTCACTGGAAAAAGAGATGGCTTATGTGCAAAAGAGGCCTTTACTCTGGCATTAACTGCTGAGATATTTAATCCACATCTTCTGTCTCTGGGTCTGCCCTGTGGGATCGGTAGCCTGCCTTAAATAACCAAGGTTGCTATAGCTTTTGTTGTTTCCCATTTTCCTGAAAATATCCCAGGAAATTTCCCTATCAGAAAAACCAGTTTAGCTGAATTAAGTGTTTCCCATCCATCTAACTTTTATACTGCAAAGGTTATACAGTTGTTCTAAATTTCATTAAAAGCAATCTTGTTTTTTAAGTAATGTACCATGTTGCCCCTTGCATGAGATAAGTGTTCATCTGAGAAGTGTGAACCAGGGATAGAAGGAATGAAAGTCCTGGCCTTTGTATTGGCCTACAAATCTTGTTCTGGTATGGAGAAGTATTGGGTCCTTAAAGTTACTCTTGACACCTTGCAGGGAGAGGCATGCACTAAAGTCCGCATCCTCCATCCAAAACTGATGCTAAGGGCATACTTATGTGGGTAGATTTAGACATCCTGAGGCTTGCTCTGCCTGTATTCAGTGTGATATTGTTGCAGCAGTGTTACAAATCCGGTGTGTCCAAAGGAGAAGGCATCCTCTGTGTGGGCTATTGCCTCCTGTACAGCTGGTTAACACCATGGATGTGCACAGCTATCACAGAGTGCTGTTTGTCTTGCCATAATATGTCTGTCTAGCAAGACCCTGCATGAGGTCCTGTGTGAACGTCAAAGCAAGTCTGTTTGTATCTGAATCCTTAAAGAGAGGTGAAATCCTGCTCCAAGATGGGCTGATGCTTACAGAGCTTGCTTTTCATTTGCACACTGCTTTGAAAAGACATCCTGTGTGCTTTCCTGAGCAAAGGAATGAGTGCTGCAGTTTTCTGTGTTACTGAAGTGTGGCCTCAGCCCTTACAATATAGCGGAGATCCCAGTGACTTGCAGATGCAAACCTTTTGTATGCACACTAACAAGTCAAAAGTGAGGTTTTGGAGAGGTAGAAGGGTGAAAGGACTGAAAGGAAATGAAGAATGTAAATAAAATCCTGTGCTTGTGCAAAAATTAAACCATTTTTGCTGGACAGGCATCAGACAAAAACACTGGGCTTTACAAGTACGAGTAACCTCCAAGCCTCTTTCTGTGATAATCTCAGCCAGCCAAGTCCTCTGTCTCTCTCAATTCCTTCTCTATAAGGTATGTTGCTCTGTGTGTAGCTACTGGATATTCTTTGAAGCAGAACCTCAGTATTCCATTTCCTGGTTGAATGATCTCACCTGAAGGTCGTCTTGAGTCATCTATTCCCTTCACGTGGCCTGTATTATAATGAAGGATAGCCTAGGAAGTTAGTCAGTAGACAAAGAAAATACTTCAGTGGGAGAGAATTAAAGTGCTTGGCCCATAGAGGCGATCAGGAAGAGATTCATGGGTTGCTTTCTGAGTCCCCATGCCCTGTCCATCTCCTTCTGAGAGGAGCTATGGCTGTTAACCCACTTTCTCATTAAAACCACCACCAACAGAAAAACCAGAGCCTCAAAACCAGGAGAAACAACTCATTCTAACTCAGTGGCCGGGATGAGCTCCTTCCTTCTCCAAAGGTCTCCAGCTGCACGTCCCCATGTAAACCTGTCCATTTCTGTGTGTCCCCTGCAGCACCTGTATGGCCACATCAGTTCCTGTGCACTCATTAGTTGGCACGTAGTCTTCTCTAGCTCTGTGCTAACACAAGGATCATTGCAGATGCTCTTCAGCCTTCGGTCTGTTTGTCTTCGCATGTATTAATGCTAATTGGGCCTGGAAGAATGTAATCTGCACGCACGCTGTTGTATATCTATAAAATATTCATGCCTAGAGTGGTGAGCTGGTGCTGTTGGGAATGAAGTTCATTTTAAGACTCCAGTAAGTATACTGCTGGCTTCTGTTGTCCGTTTTGTTTTTTTCAGGTGTTCTGCATACATGAGATGAGTAAGCCAGACTTCCATAGGCTTCTGTTTAACAGATACTAAATTATTTCTATAAATCTTTTATTGTGTTGACCATTGAAATTATTACGAGCTGAGACCCCAGCACTAGAGGCTATACACTACAGTGAAACAAGTTCATATTTTCTGCCTTGATGAATTTAAATTACGACAGGATCCTTTCTTTTCTGCATCCCACTTATTTTCCCTGCAGCGCTCCTCTGTGGGTATTCACAGCTGGGCTAATAATGATAGCTAGGGCTGCCCATTTGTCACACTGTCGCGGGTTGTCAGAAATTCTTTATTTGTGCCATTAAAAACACACAGGCAAAAAGCACCTCAGAGCTGCTTGATGGTCCTCCTTGAAGGCCTATTTAGTTTTCAGAAAGCAATTGAGAAATCAACTTTTTAATCTTTATGAAGGGTAAGGAATGAGAAAGTTTCCTTCTTAATTGTAACTGATCTAAGCCTGCTTGCTTCCTCTGTCCTGTTGACACGTACCACTTGCAATGTATTCTTGCTCTAACTAAGGCTGGGATATGAGGGAAGTTCAAATTGTGACCAAGCACAGATGAATGAGCAGTGTGATGTGTTACCAGTTTGAAAATGACTTTATCTGTGTCATTTGTGTTGCAGAACTTTCTTGTTTTGAGAAAAGCATTATTTGTTCTTTCTTTTTGTCAGGGAAGACTTTTTTTTTTCTTTTTTTCCAATGTTCTTTGAGCACTTCATCTCCCACCTCTGGTATCAGAACATAACCACCTGCAGGACATAATACAGCAGCTATTTCCCAGCATAGGGGAACACATATCCAGCAGAAGCAAGGCAAGGTGTAATGGTAGAGGAAGGCAGATTTAGTGGGGATACGCTCATCTTTTACAGTGTGAGTGGTGAGATGCTGGACCAGGTTGTCCAGGGGAGCTGTGGGTGCAACATCATCAGAATTGCCCAAAGTCAGGCTGGACAGGGCTTTGAGCAACCTGATGTGGGGAGAGATGTCCCTGCTCACAGCAGGGGAGGTAGACCAGATAACTTAAAAGTCCCAAACCATTTTAAGCTCTGAAATCAGAGGAAAAAGCAGTTCTCCCAGGTAGGGCTTTCCTGGCAGCCTGTGCTTCATGCCCTGGTTAGGTCAAAAGCACCATGACTGTTTTTCAATGGTTAGAAATTACGAAAACTTTGCTCTCCTATCCACACTCGCACCCAGCTGCAAGCCAGGACATTAACTAGCAAGTGTTTCTCAGGGAGCCGGAGTACCTGTGCCCCTCTCCTTCCTGCCAATGTGCATTTTTTGTGGCTTAGGAGCACAAAGCTGTTGTGTCAGGAAACAGCTTTCTCTTTAACGTGCAAACAGTGTGTGGAAACATGGAGCTGATGTTGACTGGAGATAATAGTTCAGGTCACAACAGAGTTAGTAAATGTTTGCAGTGGCAACCAACGTAATTTTCTTCTACTATGACAGAACTTTGTACCAAGCTTCAGTTTTTTCCACAGTGTTGTGCTCTTAGGACCCTGATAAATTATGCACGCTTGTTGGAGCTAATATTTGAAACTGTCCCTTCTTGTGCTGTCTGTTAGGAAATGACTGCCTCTGGGAGCTTCTAGTAATGGAAGAAATGGACAAGATGGAGTGGGAGCCAAGCTAATTGGGAGATTTAGGCTACCCAAGCATTAAGTAAAATATTTCTGCTTCATGCCACCTTTCTCAGATCTCATTTCTGTCATCTAAACTTGTTGCCAAGTCCATAGCTGAAAAGCAGAGCTTAGCCTAATGAAGATACACTTTTCCCACATTTTAAAGTCAATCCCTCATTATAATAAATATATACAGAGCATTTTCAGGGCTCTGTCCCTTTTACCATCTGCTGTTCACACTTGCACCACTGTGGCCGCTTGGCTGTGGGCTTGCTGTGCACAAGTGATGAGAACCATTAATATTTCCCAAGAGCTGCAGTTGACAGCATCTTTTATAATACATGCCCCTTATTAGCAGTGGCTGACTTGAAGTTTGGGACAGGCATTTCTTCAGCCTCTGCAAGAGGCATAATATTTGTTACTCTGAACAGTAGAGAATTTTGCTAAATATATAAAGTCAACAAAGGGGCTGAACTCCTTAGAACTGAGAATCTACAAAATTGTAAAATCTGATTGCTGGTCGGGGATATCAACCCTGACAAACAAAAGTAGACAAAAGGCAGATCGACACCCTCCATCCTACAAACCAGAGAACAAGGAAACAAATATGGGAGGTAGTCCTGTAGTTTCCATCCTTAAGCACATCTGTTTCCCATTGCTGAAGGACTGCAGCTGAGGAGCAGCTGCACAGTGCCTGCTGAGTTCTGCCTGCACATCAGGGGGCATCCAGCAGACTGCAGCTTGAGCTGAAATGCTGAACCTTATGCAGACTGGAAGCTGTCCTGACGTAAGGTCTTGAATATGACATCTCAGAAGTGCCGTAGCAGGTGTTATTTCTTTTACACTCTCTTCTGCTGTATTCTGTCAGCTCAACAGCCCTAGAAAATGATGGTGGCTTGTCCTTCAAGGACCAAAAACCTGGGATTTTTTATAGCTGTTAGTCACGCTTGTTCTGTTGAACATGGTTAATAAGTTCAATAATAACAGACAAACTACTGATGAGTCCTGTGGTGGTTATCTTTGGTCTATATTTGCTTTTGACATTGAAGATGATCTTAAGTGGGTTTTAAAGATAACAAAAAGCCAAAACTACTTCAGTAATTTCACATGCTTTCATCCTACTATAACTTTTTCCTCGCCTTACCATGCTTTTCTGACCATTGGGAATCACCTTTGCTTAACAATAGATCTCCAGTACATGAAATATCAGATTTTTGGGGTTGTTTTGCAAGCTGCCCTAAGTGGGTACAGTGCATGTGTTTGTTTGTGAGCTGCTCTAGCAAATGGAGAGGCTTAAATGCAAATAACTCAGTGTTCACCTTGTGGTAAAGATAGCAGAAGTTTGTATGGGCTAATACAAACCTACTTGTGAAGTTCTCTGAATCAGCATCACTGAAGAGATGCTAACTGCAGGACAGGATTTACCACCTAGCTAAAAATCAGCATCGTGTGTTTTGCTTCTTCTTGGCCTGCTCTCCTTGTCCAGCTTCCTTCTCTGTTACCTTGTCTATCTTTTCAAGAAAAGTAGGCTTTAACTCTTCTTTGCTGATCTCTGACTCCCAAGAGACTGTCAGTATTTTCCTCTACAGTTGGTGTTTGAAGTTGGTTTTAGGTTTCTGCAGAGCATTGCTATGAAAGCCTGCACTGTAAGCATGATCTCTACTGAGGAAATCTGTTTGGCAGGGATGTGATTAATTTCTATTGTGTGAGCAAAGCTGAGAGCAGCTTTTAGAAACAATATTTCTGTAGCTTTAGTTTTGCATATGTGTGAGTTGCACCACCCTTTAGTCCCAAGTCTGAAGTTCAAAGCTTAAAGTGCAGTTGGTTTTTTGTTGTTGTTGTTTTGTTTGATGAAAAGAAACTCAACCTGTTAGTGTTCAACCTATTAGTTATTCGTTATGGTTCACAACCTGTGTTCAAAGAGACTCATCAAGAGAGAACATCTTCTTGGAGTATCATTGCTTTTTAGGAAATGAGACAGAATTCCTCAGCTTTTTCTGCATCAGGGTGTTTCTGGTATAAGCAGTGAAAGAAATACCCATGAGACACTGTTATGCTTACCTTCCGGATGATGGATTGGCTATTCTGGCCGTAAGGCCCATTGAAGGGAGATTGGAAGATAATTGACTATCAAGCTTTTGAGTAATGTGAAGGTCAATTGCTGCGGAGATCAGTTTATTTGAATAATGGGTCTGTTTACAAAGGGTTACAGAGAGCTCCCAGTCCAGGAAAATATTGGAAAGGACTGATTTCAGCATTTGCAGCTGCCGAGCCCTGTACCTTTCATGACAATGGGAGCCTTTGAAGGGGGAGAAAACTACTCTTCCCTCCCCCAAATGGATATCAGTCTTTGTTATTAATATCTTGTTTGTGTGTGGAATGGCACAGTGAAGCCGCATTGGTGAGAGTTGCTGTGTGCCTCATCCTTCTGCTCTGCAAGAGGAGGAGGTGCAGGGCTCCTTCAAGCTCGTCCTGTCAGATGAGAATGAATGTTGGCATTCCTGGCCTGCTAGTGGTTGTGTGACCACTGGAAAGTCATCCTCATGCTGAGCCAATCTACCTTCTGAAAGGCAGAACACACTCACCTGTCTGGCACTGCTTGCTAAGGCTCTGCATTATTCCTTTTTCACCTCACCTAGAACACAGGCAAAGCAAGTTCGCACCTGCCTGCAAAGCACCAGAAGATTCTGTCTTTGAACATATCTTGCCAGTTTGAAAGAGACTGAAAGATCTCCCAGGCCCCTAACTCCCAGCTGTTGTCCTTGATATTTATTCAAACTGAACCCAGTTTAGGAAGGAAAGCAGTGCCTCTGTGTAATTGATTTGCTTTCTGCTTCTCATGCATTAACATACTCGTGGTATGTTTGCATTGCTTGTTCCTTAAAGGAAAGCTTAGTGCTCGGCTTACAGTCCATACAGGTGAGATCCTAAGAAACGTGGAGATTTCCAGAAGAGCTTAGTTTAGCAGAACAGTAACTGCAAGACTGGGATGAATATTTTGTGCAGTCTTTATATGAAGAGTTCCCTATAATTTGTTCTAGATATCTGATGAGGAGCTGACTGTGGCCCTCACACATACACCTGAACTGTGGCAGTGGGGAACAGGATGTGCCAGCAAATGCAAAACGTATGAGAACTGACTCCATGTTAGTCACACTGAATGAAAAGTGTTGTGCTATACAAGCTACTGGACTCCTCTGAGTGAATCTCAGTGAGATGCACAAACCAAACTCTTGTTCAGATTCCTCTGAAAATCCAAACTTCAGCTGGAAGAAAAAGTAGGATTCATCTGAGTCCTGATCTCTGCCACATTTCTGGTACTAGCTGAGGACGCAGCTGAGGCTGAGTCTAAACCCAAGAGTCTTGTTCCAGAGTCCTTAGCAAGAGTTATCTTACAAGTGATGGGTTTATCTTATATTCTAGGTACACACTGGAAGATACAGTAAGCTTCTGACACACTTTTCTTTTTGTAAATGCTGTTAATCATCACTTTTCTGTGTCTGTCAGCCTGATAAACTTATTCTCACGTTTAGGGGCAATAGATAGCATGTGTACAGAGAGGAGAAAACGATTGTGGCAGTGTCTTCTTACTTGCAAAGCGCTAAAATATGATGATACTCATTTGCAGTGTTGTACAAATACGTAACTGCTCATAACATTGCTGAACACTAATGCATTTATATGACTAAAATTCCATTACTTTCTGCAACTGAAAAGACATAAGGTTTTGATAGATGACAGAGAAATCCTGGAACACTCTTAATAAGAACCTAACGTCAGTGTAGAAAAGGAGGTTTATCTTGTTCTAAATGTTTAACAAGCCAAAGCTAAACAACAGGAAAAACAAATTATAGATAGCTTGATTGCTGCTTTGGAGTATAAGCAGATTGCCATAGGAAGCCAGGTGTCCACCTACCAGCTGTTTACCTGACAGTATTTCCCACTGAACTGTGTCACTCAGTACAACATCTAAGGGGTATGATTTAGTGGGAAATACTGGTTGGTGGGCAGTTGGACTGGATGATCTTAGAGGTCTTTTCCAACTTTGTTGGTTCTATGATTCAGTGGTTCTATGATTGTAAGGCAGATTTAGGGGTCTTAAAGCGAAGTCCCAATAGGGTTGCAAGGGTGCACCTCTTACTCTGCTGGCTAAGGATGTGAACTCCCCAGCTTGACTTTTATCCCGGCTCTGCTGAGAATATGTGCACAAATAAAACATTTTACAGATCTTTTAAACTGGGGATGGGGTAACCTGGGAAGAATAGGGGGAAGAAGGAAAGAAGTGACAGGAGTAGTTTAGAATTGAGAGGGATTCAAATAGGGAAAAATTGGAATCATGCACTTTTTTTCTTATATCTCAACTAGAAGCAACCATTCTTGTATGAATGGTTGGCACCAACAAAAGCTGCAAAACACCATTAAACTTCTTGGTAAGGTTAGTGATGGGTCTTGGTGATCTCGAGTGTCTTTTCCAACAGAAGTGGTTCTGTGTCTGTAACTGTGCAGTCTGGGAACCTCATCAAACCCAGGAGGAGCCCGTATGTAGGCACCCTCTGTATGCCTGCTCCTTCTCTCAGCAGCTGATAACACCTGGTGACACTTTGGCACCTCTGTCTTGCTGCAGGCGAGTCACAGGCACTTCAGAAAATTCCATTCTTCAAGAGTTGAAGACCAGGAAAGTGTTTTAAATCCATGTATTTATTTTCCTGGTTGGTAAGAGAAGCCATGAAAGAGACTCAAGAGTGAAATAGAATAATCAAGCAACTCATTGATCTAAAGCTAATCTGCTGACTGCCTCAGCAACTGCTAAAAATGGTCTCTTTTCCTTCTTTCAATAACTGAGGAAATGACTTCTGCCAATATCCCTCTCGCACCAGCAGCCCTTGGCGCTTTTGTCAAACACATTGTGTTTGAACAGATCAAAGGAAACTCGTTTGTTGTTATTGTTAAACATTAAGCTGCACTTATAGAATTACTTTTGCGTTATTAGGCCAGTTTCCTAAAACACAAATAGAAGGAAAAACGAAAAGGAAAAAAAAAAGGGAGAAAATCTTGTTTATTTGTGTTCTAAAGTTCAGTGCTGAGATTGGAGTCTTGGCTCTTCCCAGCAGTGAGTTTCTCAGAACTGTACTCTGTGAAGAAGAACCAAGAAGCTGTCTTAAAAACATTGTCATCATCATACCAAGATTTTGTGCAGTGCACAAAGCATCCATGCCTAGCCCGTATCGCTGCATGGGGTTTGTCCTCCGGAGGAGTGGGGCTTGGCATTTGTCCCTGCTGCATATCACGGGGTTCCTGTTGCCTTTGTGCTTCTGGGGAGCAGTGCTGCCCTCTGGTCTGTCAGCTGCACCCCTGGATCCCTTGTTGTTGATTTTTAAAACAAAATTTAGTCTAAAGTGAAAAATAAGTGGCTCTGTAAAATAAGCGTTGGTCTCTTTTCATTGCAGAATGTCTTGAGTTGGAAGGGACTTTAAAGATCGTTCAGTTCCAACCCCCTGCTGTGGGTGGGGTGTCTTCTCTGCATGTAATTCTCTTCTCTGCATGTAATTTCTCCATTTTTGCTGAATTTAGCAAGAAATTTCATTAGAGTTGTTCATTCTCAAGAAACTCGCTGATCTGAAAGCCTTTCCTGCCTTTGTTTTCATCCATGACTAAACGTGCCCCTCCAGCTCTTTCAGATCACATATACCTGCAGGGTCAGAAGTTTCTATGGGTGAACAGAAAAGCAAACAAATACTCCATTCGTCCCTACCCTCACCATTTCAGGATGAATTTAGGTTTTTAAAAAAAAAAGGTAGTGCTTTTTAAAAATCAAGCCACGTCTGGAAAAATCAATACATTGAGGGAACAAGCTTTGTTTCTCTGGTTCTGCCTGAGGGTGTTGGTATTGGCTTGTATCCCACTTAGATTTGGTTTTTTAACTAGTTCTATATTGCCTGGAGCTCAGACCCTAGTAGAACACTGGTAGAGACACCACTGGAACCACAAAGAGGATTTTTAAAAGATGCATTAAGTAAAATATATCCTTGATGTTTAGCCAGCACATGGAGGCTCTGTATAATAGCAAAATCTTTGGCTTTCAATCCAATAATATCTATGGACTGTGCTGAATTTTGCTTCTGCCCCAAACCAACCTTACAGGCAGGTGTTGTCAGTTGTTTTGCTCTTACTGTAAGACAGGGTGAATGCTGCAGAATCTTGATGAACTTGCAGAATGAACGTAATTCACTACCAATCTTGAGATGCTGCTCTATTCCAGAGAATGACTGTTTTAAAAAGTCCTGATTGAATCAATAAAGTTGCTCTGTGCATACAATCAGCTCATACTCAGTTTCATCCACCACTACCCTCAGGTCCTCCTCCGCAGGGCTGCTCTCGACCCACTCATCACCAAGCACATGTAAAATTGGTCAGTGGCAACGTGATGGGTTTCATTGCTTTTTTTTCTGTTAGTGCTGCAGAACCAATTCAACTTTGAGCAAGCTGGAATCTCTACCTTCCTACATTATAATCCACCAAAAATAAGAGCTGGCACAGCTTCGAGGCTCTTAGTCACCAGGGAGCTATGAATAACAGCACTGTTAACCCAGGTTCTGATGAGTAACCCCTCTTGGCCACTGAAAGCACTGGGGCTGCACAGGTTTTACTGAGACCATCATTTCATTTGACAAGATTTTTAGCACTGTGTATACAAGGACAGAAGAAGCCCATCTTAACTCTGCTCCTACCTTGTGTTTGCAGATTAGGAGAGTATTGCACTCATTGGCCAGCAGAGCAACATAGAATAGGATCATAAAGTACTGTTGCTGCATTAATATAATGTCCCATTTTAATATTTTTACACAGCTGATTTCTGTGAAAATTCAGAAGTTTCATTCAGAAGTTTGGTTAAAAGAAATGTTTGGTTAAAGAAATGTTTGATGTTTCTTTTCATCCTGACCTCCAACACCCGCAACACTGAGTGAAGGAAGGCAATGCGTGCATGTTCTGATCTGTTTCTGTGGCCGATAAAGGCACAGCTTGCATTTGTGCTTCTGGAAAGGCAGCATAACCTAGAAAATAGGGAATTCAAGAGAAAAAGAGAAAAAGGAGAAGCTAAACAGATTACCTTAAAAGATGAAATCCTGAGCAATCTTGCTTATTTCATCCCTTATCAATTCTGATTGTCTGGTGTCAAGGTTTCACAAAAATAGGCTTAAAAGTAGTGCTTTGGATTTTGATTACAGCACTATGAACTGTGATTGACCCATCCACGGAGATAGATACGCAATGAATCTTTTTCAGACTAAAATAGAAGTGGCATCATGCTCTACAGTGATAGGAAGTGAGATGATACAGATCCCTCCAAGCCACGGTTCCAGTCTGGAGTTTGATTGTGCGCACCTCAGAATTCAGGAGGGTTTGACCTAAGGGGTTGACTTATTTTCACTTCTAGTGGATGCCTTGCAAAAGCAACCAGCTCTGGCTGGTTCTCCTGCAATGACAGCTTAGGGGCTGCCGGGGGCACAGAGAGCAGTGCCTTGAGAAGAGTTTCATGTTATGAAACAGAAAATAGGGAAAGTTCTTGCCTTTCCTACAAGCAGCCCCCCAGGCTGCAGTGGTCAGGAAGCAGAACTACTGGCAGATTGAAACTTAGAGCTGGAGAAGTGACTCTGTATCTCAGGCAGTCTGCACAAGGAGATAGGGACATTAATTCTCGTGAGTAGTGAACTGGATTCTGATCAACCTTGTGTAAGCAGGTGCACTCCAGAGATAGCACAGAACAGAAAAACAGGTTAATTACTATTTTTAGCAATGTGGCAAGAGCGTATGGGGCAGGTTTGCACTATTTCCTGATAAATGTTAGACTGTTGGGCCAGGGAGCAGAAGCATCTGAGATTAATATGAGTCTAAAACCTCATAAGGCAGACAGATGCTGGTTTCGTGTTTTGAGAACAACACCCTCAGTACTTCACCCTGAGAATTAGCATGCTGCTGTACCTCTGCCTCCCTTCAGTGTGCTCCAGGTGCTGCACACCCTGGTGAGAGGCTCCTGGCTGCTAAACGCTGGGAGAAGCTTCTCCTTGGAGCAAGTGCTGCTCCAATACCAGGAGAAGAGTCCCATGAATTCTGTTTCCATGACTTGAGAAATCCCAGGCCTCCTGTGCTCTGTTATAAACAAGAGAGGAGAGAGGTGCACCAGTCCACAGGTGTACCCTGCTCCTGCAGACTCCTTCTGACAGCCCAGGGAAACAACTTGTTGCCTTGACTCCCAGGTTATGAGGAAAGTGATTTAGTGCTAAAAATCTTAATGTGCGCTGTTCTTTTTGTAGACTCAGAAGCACAAGATCATTAAGTTTGGAAAAAAACACCAAGATCATCATGTCCAACCATCAACCCACCACCACCATGCCTGCTGTCCCAGTCCCTCAGTGTCACATCCACCCTTTTGCATCCTCTGTTCACCTCTGTGGTACTCAGAAACTTCCACATTATTCATATCTTTCCCTTTCTTTGCAGCTTGCAGGGCATCCAAATTATGTTGATCTTTATTATGTGCTCAGGTTTGCTTCTCAGATTTAAGAGTACCTGCTTGAAGTCCTTCCTGAGATAAAGTTATCAGGGCAGAGAAGCACATTCCCTGGTTTTCTTGCCCAGATTGCTTTTAGTAAGTGGGATGGATAAGAGGCTGCTTACCTTCACAGAGCACTTTTCTCTGACATAGGAGCACAGATGTGTGAGATCAGTGGCACATCAGGGCTGCAGGTTGGTTCTGGGGTGACTTTTGTGATGTGCAAAGCAAGATGGTTTCAGTATGTGCCTAGAGCCTGTACAGTCATCTCCATGGCACACGGATTAGAAGCGGGGAAGGTGCTCCAAAACAGCATTATGGCATGCAGTAAATGCTTTAATGCGAGATAACTCTCTGCAACCATTTTGATTGGCAGTTTCTTAATACAATTACTTAGGTTTCATGCAATTATTTAGAGTTTCTCAGGATGCCTCAAACTGTTGCCATGGGTAATCCAATGTCTGTTCATTTATGAATCCTGCTGGGCTTGCTACTAAGGTGAAATGAGCTCCTGTTTATTTCTGCTTGCTAAACCACATGAAAAGAACTTCTATAAAGAAGAAAAGCAGTTAGTGAAACTGTTTCAAGCTGCTTGTGAACAAAAAGGCTGACTTATTTTACAAAAGAAGAGAAGACCTGTGGTTTTAATCCTGAAACTGCCTGCCAGTGGTATGGAAGAAGGGTGTAGATATAAGGAGCGTTGGCCCTGGTCTAGCAGAGCCTCAGTCTGTTTTAATTCCCATAGTTGTACACATCTGTGCCGTGCAGCTCACTCTGTCAATACAAATAAATATCCACCTGAAGTTTGTCAGCAATAAGGAATTTGTTTCATTTGAATGTTACAAAGGTTACTATAGCAGCATTCATTCTGCTTTGCTAAATTTTCTGAAGACCTCATTGCCTCTCACTGAGTTTTGTTGGGCCAGCCAAGCAGAGTGGCTTTTCTAGTCCAGGCTCCCAGTCACAGCATCCTCAGAGAGGAGCCCTGGCAGCCATGGAGCAGAGGCATATCTTGTCAGATACGTGGCAATTAGAATGACTTAAGCTGTCTTCTAATGTCAGATTTTTCCATCAGGAAATATTCTCTAGAAGGACAGACTTCCTATGGGAATATATCAATTTCCACAAAATACTGGCTGAGAGAAAGTCAAAATGAAACGTTTTGACTTTACCATGACTTTACCATGATGTGGCATTTGGATCATTCACTTCAGTTACAACTATCCTATTATATACTTGATGGTAAAATTGACATGAAACACTCAAATTGTAATTCTTTCAAACAAAAGCATTTGCTCCCAGGCTGTTTTCCCGTGTGTATGTATATATATTTTAGATTTATTCTTCATTCCATCACATGGAATGGAAAGAAAAATCCTGGAGTTTCCTGCTCAACAGAAATTTGGGTGTTTGCTTGGATCCGGCACCTATCCAGTACCATTTCCTTTGAATGGCCAACTGGTGCATAGCTGGAGCACCACACAAACCAACTATACAAAAAACCCCAAGGGCTGAAATCTGTTCCTGGTAAATATTTGACTAATTTCAATGTAGTCGTCAACTGGGCTGTGTCTGTGAACAATCTGAAATCAGCCAACACATGCCAAAATTTACAGACGTACTGTTTGTGGCAAATTGTTTGCCTCTTCACTGTGACTAAGATGTGTGTCATTAAGAAGCCAGCTGCTCTTCACAGTGAGCTTCTTGTCCTTGCCATAGATGAAACTACATTTCAGGAGTAGAAGTAGACTGGGGGGGAAATTGTATTTTGAAAAATTTGCTTCTATCTACTGCTTTGTATCCCAGGATTCCTAAGCACATTGGGCACCATTAGTTCCATTTTACTTGTAGAAAAAACACCAACAAGGAAAAAAGAGAAACAGCACTATTTGTCTTAGATCCCATTGCAGACAAGGAGAGCTGGGAATGGAATTAGCTTTCTCAGGTTCCAGTTCATGAAACACTATCTGTGGAACAACGTTTGTTGGCTTTTATTTATACGATGCTTTGCTGCAGAGCTAGTTGCTGAAGGTTCTGTTAACTCAAAACATCCAGCTTATCAATTTCCACAGCAGGCTTGTAATGCAGATCTGTACACTCATCCTCATCCAGATGAGGAAAACAATATGTAGGTTGCAAATTGTTGTACAGCATTTGGGGTGGCAATGAAAAAGTGGCAGGAGGTGAGTGCTGCTGCCTCAGCCCTTTCTGGCCTTCTTGCTCTTAATTTGCCACTCTTCTCAGCAGCCCTAAAATCACCTTTAAAGCAGCTGCCAAAAGTACACTGACTCTAAGTCGTGTGTGCAGATAAAACATTCCACGCTCAGAAAATAATGGTGAAAAAAGAATAAAGAGGCCCCGATGTTGAATCAGCTCGGTGAAGGCAGCTGGCAATGATTCCTCCTTGATTATTGCTTAAGGACCATTATTTGCAAGCACCTTATCCCAGGGGGACTTTTTTTGGGAAGAAACCACAGGAGGAAGCCTTCTTAACGAGGTGTCATCTGTCATGACAAGCTGCCTGTCCTGATGAGTCTCGTGCTGAGACCACGTTATGATGACTGATGAGGCCATCCAAAGCAGTTAACTCGGCCATTTGTAATCATTTCTCTTACAGGCTTTTTGGTAATCACTTTGGGAAGTTCTTTTTGAACTGGGGGGGAAAACAGTGCGGCTGTTTTGCTTTTGACAGGAGAGGATTTAGACAGATGTAAACTTGGGGAAAATGAAAAACAAAAAATCTGCATAACATTTCTTGCCATCCTTCTGGATATTCCCACCGATACTCCATTTTGGTTTGGTTTTGTGCAGATGAAAGCCTTTCTACGTGCTCGCTCTGTTCCATGTGTGCAGAATGACTCTTTCACAAGGCAGAGCAGAGCCATCTGGCAGAGCCAGGGCTGGACTGGAAGAAGTGGGGATCTCTGGGAAGAGGGAAATAGTTTTCTAATCTTTGCTACCGATTTGCACTGTGAATTTGGGCAGGTCATGTAATCCTATGGTTTCCTAGTACTCTTACAAGAAAAAAAAAGGTACACAATTCTGTAACAAATCAGGTTGGTTTTTTTTTTTTTCATTCCATGGTTCATATCCATTCGCTCCTAGCTGTTACAGGGCTCCTTATGTTTCAGCAAAGGGACAGTTTTTCAACCCTACCCTTCTCCCCAGCTTTCCTACAGCCAAGGATGGCTGTAGAGGTGTCTTGGGAAACAAAGCTGAGAAAACAGAAAGCTCTTTTGGTTGCTACTCTCCATACCAGAAGCCAAATAGAAGGGCAGGTAGGACTTCACAGCAGTGCATCCTGCACCAGCAAAATCATACAATCATAGAATTGTTGGAGTATCTTTTTAAAATGGGTGTAATGCTACTTTTTTTCTGATCACCTGGGACTTGGGCTGGAGCACAAGTTTTTATGTCACATGACTGAACCATTCTGGTGTTGTCTGGTAGAGGGTGGTGCTAGTTGTTGCGTCTGCTGCTTTACAGCATTGCTCACCTTTTTTATGTGAGTGCTGAGGGTTAGTTAACTTCTAGGCTCTTTGGAAAACAATTATAGAGGGCAAAATTATGCCACAATGAAGGGGGAATAATAAATAAATCAAGTAAACTGTAGGGATAAGCCTTCTCATTTTTCTTTTGCAGCTGAAAAAAACAAAATGACAAGTGATTTTCCCTTTTACAACTTCTACTTATAGTCAATTCAGAGGCGTCTCTCTGGGTGAGCATAGGAGTTTCTCATGCCTCACTAAGTATTTTATGAAACCTGCAAAACTTTCTTGAGAAACGCTTTTGCTTCTAAATACCCCATAGTTGTAACCAGAGATGATGTCCTTTACCTTAAGCAGAATTAAATGTTGCAGTGAAAATAGGCAATATAAGTGCATTGGCATCTTTTCCAGTAATGGGAATATGTACTAATTTTTATTGTTACTGCCTGGACAGCTGGGTTTTAGATTGAAATAGTCATCACCCTCTTTTGGTATTTCTAGAAACAATGCAGCTTGTCTACAGTTAACAAATGTCTAGTATTTTCTCTAGTATGGAAACACCTCCCATGCTTGTTGCTATTCCGCAAGACTACATCTCAACAGAATTGTTCCAGGCAGCAAATAAGTTGGGTTTAGTCATACAAATGGCAGGACATTCATTACTGTCACTGACTCACAGTTTGTGTCTGTTCTATGTATGTATGGCTTCGTATAATTCGAGTGTTAACTTTCTTTTATATAGCAGGCGTATTCTAAAAACTTCAAAAATACCAGCTTTGTACTGCAAGGTTTCAGAACTGGGTGTTTTAAAACTGGGCAAAGCCTCTCATTCTCCAGTAACCTTACTTAAGTTGTTCCCTCTGTCTGTGTGGTGCAGTGGAGCCCCAGTTTCTATGTAAGACATCACTTAGTGTTTCAGGCTCTTTTGCATGAGAAATCTCCAGTTCACATCTGAGGCTCCTGTATTTTACTTGCTTTGAACAGTGAGGATGTCTAAAGCACCCCCTGTGCTTATATATCTAAATGTGGGACCATTATTGAACCTTCTACCAGCATTATCTATTTCATGTGCAACAAAAAGGATTTATTTCCTTTCATTGAAGTGATAGGAATAATAATGATAGTAACAAGGGAAAAATAATGCTGACTTTTGCCTTTGCTTTTGCTTTCTTCTTAGTAGTCATTATTTAGTGACCAACATTTGCAGTTGTGATTATTGAGTGGTTCCAGCAATGGAACAAAGTTGACTTGCTTCTGGGGTGGACTTTTGCCAGGTGTTGCAGGCATTACCATGCTGTTGGAAGTAGGATGAGCACATGCCTCAGAAACTTTTCTCACAGAGCTCTGCAAAATGAAGGGGTATATGTAATAGTATTATGGGATACAGCAGTGTGAGTTTCTGAGGAAATCTGAATGTATCAGCTGGAAAAAAATAAAAATACCTCACAAATTAACTCAGGTTTTATTGGAACCTTGTGGTATGTTTTCATTCTTTATTGGAATGAGCTCTCTTCCTGTCATTCCTTCCATCAGGTATGAAATTGCTGTGTGAACTTACCTTTTTTTTTCCTCCTCTCCCATCCATGCTCTGGAGAAGAGTGGGTCTTAAATGCTCAGGCTGTAGATAGATTGGAATTGGAAGAGGGCATTTAATTGCAACCATGTTGAGGTGACAGTGGCTTTGAAGAGTAATTTGGGGTATACTTTCTGTTTTAATGTACATTCAGCATAGTATGAAAGAGGATTTTACGTGTATGTAGAGCAGGAGGTTGCTGCTGGGTTTGTTTTTCTTTTCCCTTAATCTGACTACTTAAAATGATGCAGGAAGAAGTGTACACATCTGATGAGAGTCTCCAGCTGGGTGTATGTGTTAAATATGAAGGTAGCTATGCATAAATCAGAGGTAAGGGCACTATATTGTTTGAAGTCAGTATGTGTAATGAATTATTAAAACTCTGTCAAGACCACCACTATTTTTTTCATTTGAAAGCCTGGCCCCTGTACTTTTTAGAGATTACAGAATAAGGGAAAGTGCGTGTAGAGAGTATTCCAAACTATGCAGGTAGATGGCTATTGAGAATGCTTGGGATCAGGACCATAGCTGTGATAGATGAGAACCATACTGGTTTTAGGTAAGCCATGGCTCTCAAGTCCTGTGAATGAACAACACAGTACCAGTGAGCACTGGGCTAGGCCAGCAAGTGCTGGGAGAATTCACAGTAACAACCAGTGGAGGAAATCTTTGGTGTTGGGACACGTGGACCAAACATTAATACTGCCTTTCAGTTGTCTTTTTTTTTTTTTTTTTTTAAGCTACAGTAAGTAAATACCTCAGAGAACAGCAGAAAGATCACTTTATATGTACAGTAAATAAGTCAGAACACCTGCAATCTGAAGTGCATCTGCACTTCAGCAGAAAGGTTACTAGTTCCACAGACTTCAACTTGTGCTTTCCTGGTGTCTGCAGTGTCTGGAGGTGTTTCTGTGCCACAGGAAACAGTTGCATGTAATGGCTTCTGGATTTCAGTGCCCACCTGGTCAGGAGTAGCAGTTATCAGCACAAATATTGCCCCGTGTTTAAATACTGCAACCCTAGAAAGCTGTCATCCTAAAATATCTAAAAGTGATAACACGTACCAGCATCCAAACATTTATATATCTGTACGTGAGTTCTGCTGCTAAAGGGCTTTTCCCATTTGATTATGAAAGTGGCAGGAAAAATCTTATGTTGCCCTCAGTGACACTTAATTGTGCATAATTATTAAGGAAAGATCAGTATACTGTTGCATTTTGTTTTTTAAAGGTTCATTGTACACTCACAGATGAGTAACAACCTTAAGCCATTCCAAGTCTGGCCTGTAATTGAGACCCTGAGCTCTTTATCAGTGATTCATTGCCCTTTTGTGGTGTATTAGTGAGGAGGTCTTCAGCAACTGCAGTGCACTCGAGATGCAATAATATGCTCTAGATGGCAGTATATTTTTAAGCTACATTAGTTAGGATGCGTGGAGTATAAGCTTGGTCATTGTAATTGTTTTTGATGCGCTTTGCATGCCACTATCCTTCAGAGCAGAGACTAAAATCTTTTTAATTTTTGTGATACGCATAAAAGTGCTAAGAAGAATTTACAGAAATGAGCAAAGAATCCAAAATTCTTAGTTTCACCTACATTTTTTCAGGAAAACCAGTTTTTTCCCTGTCATGAGCATCGACACATGATATTTTGATGCTATTTCCCTGTCACGATGTCTTTATAGAATCGTATTTTGGGTGTTTTGTACTCTTCTTCCAGAGTCAGAATCTGCTGGGCCAACCACATCTCCCAGACTTGGTGCAGACTCTCCTAGAATCAAGGAGTGTCCATGCAATATGGCAGTTAAAGGGACTGTCAGGCTTGTAGAAGGGATTGAGGCCATGAAACACTCACGCAGTCAATTTTGGGACGTTTTTTTCTTCTATCAAAATGTACTATTTCCTGTGAAAAGAAGATCTAACAGAAAGGAGTTATCAGAAAATTTTAAATAAGCCTTACAAAGGCAAAGGGAAAAAAAAAACTTACAGCCAGAATGATAACACAGCTTTTGCATTAAACACAGCTTTTAAATGCAGTTTTATTCGTGACACACGCTCCGCATGCAGGAAGTGCATGCTATTCCCAAGTTCACTCATCAAGCTCTGCCTGTCAGTGCAGTTGATCACTTCTGTGGCTCACACGGTGTGTCTGACTGAGCTCAGTGTCCCCACAGAGCAGTACAGCCTGCTGAATGCAAATTTCTCCTCCACAGCCTTCCAGAATGCGTTTGGTGACACACATACTACCGTTTATTTGTGCTCATCAGGCTTTCCATGTGACATAAAATCATTGCAACATAATGCATTATTAAATATATTTTCCAACTGAAAAAGATAAACTTGACAGACTGTCAGTGAACATTTTCTTACCTTAGAGGAGGTTTGTAAAAATAAACCCTGGCGTACATCCGCCCATTAGTGTAAGCAAAGCTCAGCAGCCATTCAGAGCAGTAAGCGGTGAGCAAAGGGGTTGTCCTTTGCCTCATTCTCTACCTTAACTGGAGACAGAATTTGACTTTTGCTTCTGAGTGTCATTTAGATAACAGCATTTATGAATACAACTGAGTCCATGGGTCCTTCACAAAGTGTTTACTTCAGTTATTTGTTGGCTTTGATGTTGCTTGGCCGCCTTGATATTGAAAAGTGCTCTTTGTGCTTTCACAAATGATGCTATTTGTGAATGGGAAGAGGGGAAACCATGAGAGCTCCTGAGAGGCTGTATGAGCATTTGTTAGTGTGATCGTGAGGACTGACTGTGAGTTTGTGAGATTACAGAGAATTCTAAGGCAATCCCCCTTGCTGAATTCCTTTCCCCCCACAGTTTGGAAACTGGTGTTTTTTTGGAGCCTGGAGCTCAGGAATCCTTCAGCAACGTCCCCTGGGGTGTGTGCTTACAGCTGTACAGAGCCTGAAAATCCTACACTACACAGCCTGAAAATCCTGCTGGTCTTAGGCAAGGCTTCAGAAGTGACCAGGGTCCTGAAAGCTCCTTCTCAAGATGGAGATGTTAGCTCCAGGACCTCACAGGCTTGGAGCTGCCTCTTCTCAGGGTGTCTTGGGGGTTCATGGAGAGATCTCTCCAGACCTGCAACACTTCCTACACCTGGGGCAACCAGCTGTCCCACTAATCTATTGTTCGTATGAATGAAATGGAGGGGGCTTGGTCTTGAGTAGAATTGCACGCCTCCCCTTCCCGCCTTTTTTTTTAATTGGGGATATTACTATGTCATATCCTTTCTGTGGAAAATTGCTGCTTTTAATGCAGAAATATCAGACTTCCCCAGAGAATGGAAAATCCAGATCTTAATGGAGGATGTTTTTAAGCATGTGACTGTAAGATTTACTGGGAATTGCAAGTCTGAAATGTAGATGACAACTAAATACGGGTTTGTCACCTCAGATTCACAAATAGTAATAAGAACCTGCAAATCTAGATACAAACATAGCTGTGCACTCGCCAAGCATGAAGATACTGGGTTCTCAGTATGTGTTTCTTGGAAATAGCTTTCCAACCTGTTTTGCTGCTACAGTGCAACTTTGATGAGGCCTAGCTATGAGAAACTGGGACTAATGCAGCACAGCAGTGTGAGAAAGCTTTTCCATGAGGTGATATCCAAAGGCAGCAGTCAGCGAAGGACTGGTGCTAAAATATTCTGAAACATGAAGGTGCACTTTCTAGATAAAGATAACACAGGTGTTTTGATTAAAAATTCCATTCCATTTCTGCACTACACAGAACTACAGAGAACTGTGTATGTTAATTACTGGGTATACGCCTGCCTTCGTCCAGAAAAGATGAAAAAGGAAGGAATCCAGTTTATTTTAAAAGGACCCAGGTAGAAGGCTTTTCTTGTGCACCCATTTTTCTGTGAACATGCAAGCTTATTCTATTAAAGAGACATTTTTCATTAAAATAATACATAAATATTTAATTTAATAAATTTGTGGCCAGAAGGATTGACTTCAGTACATATGAAACCTTTTTTTTTTATTTTATTTTTTTTTTTTAAACCAAAATCTTGTCGAGCAGAATGAATTTCACATCCCCTAAGGAAACTTCTTTGCACAAGTTTAAAAACAGAAATGTCAAATGCTCTCTTCAGGTGCATGTTTCTAGCTGTGATTGAGTGCCTTGGGTCAGAATTTGGCCCTGGACATTCCTTTAGGCAGGAATATCAAAGAAACATCTGTTATACCTTGCCAAATGTCTGGCTACTAAAAATTGGGCTGTCAGCTTTTAGTTGCTAATCCATTTATTCTTTTTTAAAGGTTAGGGTTACTGTTGACAAGTGATAGAGCACCATGGCATGGACGACCAGCATGGGAGGTTAACATATTTAAAAAGAAGTCATTTTTGGTTTCAGTATTAATTGTGTTGGAGAAGGGAAGAATCCTTTATCTGTTGAAATGACTACAGTGTAATCAAGGTTTGCATTACCCTTGCTGCACAAGGAGCATTTGTTTAGCTGATACACAGGTCTTCTGTAATTACCTTTCTGATCATAAAATGCCCTGGAGGTAGAAGAGGAGAGGTCTTTCCTTTTCCTAACCTATAGCTCACTCTGAAATCAAATAATTCCTCACTGTGAAGAGTAGCCTCTTGGCTACACAGAACCTTTTACACAGCATCTTTCCCTGAAGATAACTTAATTGGGAAGGATTCATAACTTCTGATACAATCTTCTTGTCTTCAAGTTCAACCCAATAGCGCAGCCAAATCGTCTGAGATGAAGTTACGAGATTAATCCTATGGAGTATGAGGGGGGGAAAAAAAAAGAGAGAGTTATTAGGTTTAAATGAATTGTGCTAAATCCGTTTTGTTATTTAAGAAGAAAAAGAGAGAAAGTTTCAATTTTTTATGCTATCTTTTTTGCACCTCTTGCTGCTGACTGAGAAGTTCATGTGTCAGTACTACCTTCTCAGATGTTCAACTTTGTTTATCTCAGTGTACTATACAAATTGGTGACAGTGGGAACACGTACACATAGCTGAGGCTGAAGGTAGGTTCTGAAGAATGAAATGCATTAGAGTTGTTGGAGGCATATTTCTGAACGTGCCAGGGGACTTGGGGATCCCTTGACCCTTGTGGTACTAAATCCTAGCTAAAGTTGATCAGGATACTAGATGTGATTTAATTCTGAGTGCTGTGGCTACTACATTAGGGAATGTAACTGTGTGGCCTCCTCTCAGGTTGTTTTTCCTTGGGAATGTGTAGACTTTCAGGTCTGTGTCAATTTTGACAGAATTCAGAACCCAAGACTTATCACCTTATCAGTACTCCAGAAGACATTACACTTGTTTGAGTCCTGCAGGGTTAAGGAGGCCTCAAAGTTCTTGTTTTGCCAAGTTTTTAAATCTTTCCCCGTTCTGGAAGGTCACTGGATGCAGATGCTATATAACGGGTACTGATATTGGTCAGACATCTCATATCAAGGGAAACACACATAATAATATGTCCATTGGTTTTAAAACCAGCTTATTACAGGAGTTCAATCTTCATGGTTTTTTAGATGTATTATTTTATATCAGCATCAAAGTTAAGCACATTTGTAGGAATAAATCTGTTTTAGTGACAACTGTATTTACTGTAATGAAATCGGACGTTATTTACCACATCCATATACATCAGCCTGTATCAGGGGCCATTGAAAGAGGGGTAAACTATGATTTCACATTAAGGAAGGAGAATCCAATGCAGAGGTTACATCCTTGTTACTTATTACTTTGTTATTCTCAGCTGAAGACGGGGCACTAGGTTTCTTACCTACCCTTGTAAATAACTGCCATGAATTTCTTTCTCCTAAATTCCAACCATTAGCAGGGGAAATTTACTTACTGTACTGTAACAGCACAGAGACCAGATTTAACTGAGCCATTAGGGATGTTAATTTTTTGCTACTTCAGAATGACTTACAAAACAGCATGAAATCCATTCTTATCTTGAAGATTATTGCTTAAAGCAATGAGCAAGAGTCACAGTGCTCATATAAAAATAGTTATTTTTCTGTTCTTTTTGCTGCCATTGCTCAGTGACAGGGCTCCTGTAAATGAGATTGCACTGAGAATGAGGTAGGGCTCAGTTAACACTTGGAATTTTCATCTTTTTCCTGGAGGAGGCAAGTGACACTAAGCAGAACTTCAGTAGAATTTAAACAATGTTTTTGCCAAGGCTTCAGTCATTTACCTTGCTTACTGTTATTCACTTAAATATTGGACTTTTGTTTTTTTTTTTTGTTTTTTTTGTTTACCCACTATTATCTATCTAATGAGAAGGACAATTCTTCAACAATCTGAATTAATTATCACTCAAGGAAGTTAATTCCTTTTGCTACAGAAAGTTTTACCAAACTTTTACTGTGAGATGTTATTGTTTTGTTTTGGTGTTGTTACAGCAAACCTTAGCATTGCACCTGAACTAAAGGAACTGATGCCAGCATCTGTAATATTCTTACTTGACAATAATATCAGTAGATCAAAAATGCACTTCTTATTCTTTTTCTTTCTGAACAATTTCTTTACAGCTTCTCTGAGAAATCACCACACCAGAGGTCTATTTTATTGCATCAAACTTTCCCAACCCAGCATTGTCTGTAATTCTGCCTGTACTTCTACAAAGTTAAATCCTGCCTTTCCCCTGAGGTCCTCAAAAAAATGAGAGGAGAATACTGAAGGTTTCATAATCTTCAGAAAAAAAAACCAACTTAAATATTCCCAGGAAAAACCTGTGGTGTAAAATCGTATAGAATTCTGTTCACTGACTGTGCATTCTATTTCAGATTCATTTGGCACCTCCAATATTGCTTTGGTTTTGCAGAGGTAGTGCAGTTTTGTACAGATATTCTCCAGTTCTGAGATACATAGGGTTGTTGAACAAAAACTGCCTCTTCCATGCACAGGATCTCTGGATGCTAAGAAAACTTTAAGAACAAATAAACTGAGGGACTGAAAGGTCAATGAGAACTTAGAATCTGTATAGGATTTAAGTTCATGCTTTTTCTAGGTGATGATAATTCTGTTACATAGGGGAATTTGTGTCTCATTTTCCTCTACAGACACAGGACTGGTGGGAAAAACTGACCGAGCAATTTAATATTGGTGCTCACTGTGTGTAGTCTATAAAGGTGATCTTTGCACTTAATGCGTGGCATACATAACATTGGTATTTATTCTTCTTTTTACTATTGAAAGGTCTGAGCAGTTTGGATCTCCCGACAAGCAGCCCTCCTCTTCCTCCTGGTTTATCTTCCTGGAATTTGACATGGACCATGAGGGATGCATCTCCTTTCTTCTCCCATAGAGGACGACACAGTAAGTACTGTTTATGTGTTTTTCTCAAGAGTCTGTAACTAACTGCCTAAGGTTCAATAGCAGAGCAAAACAATCGAAAACAAAGATAAAATATCCATGCTGTCAGCTCCTGAGGACACTAATATGCCTTAATGTCCCTTATCAGCCTCCCCTGGGGCCTTCTGTCTCCCTCCCCATCAACCCAGGAGCCCCCATATCCTGAGCTGGACTTGGCCCATTGCCATCCACACAGAGGCACCTGATGACCTGGGCTGCCTCAGCCTGCCCTTCTCCCTCAAAAACAGCTTTCCAAACTGTAACGCTCAAGTGCTCTAATTGAATCCAGAGATATAAATAGAGGTGCTGCGTACCAAACTCAGTTTTCCTTACCATCTTCTTTCATAACTTCCATTCTTTCCAAAATTAGGAAAACTGATTTAATCTGTTTTCTGGTACAGCATATTTCCTGACAAAC
The DNA here is from genome assembly GCA_013399175.1 of Odontophorus gujanensis. NCBI lineage: Eukaryota > Metazoa > Chordata > Aves > Galliformes > Odontophoridae > Odontophorus > Odontophorus gujanensis. The sequence continues at coordinate 570,204 of VXAB01001864.1, forward strand.
CACAGCCACGTTCACCACTGAAGTAGTATATGCCTACTATATATCTACTAGCAGTCTATGAGAGGAGTTAAGGTGCTGAGAGGCTAATAAGATTTACTCACCCCAAGTCTGTAATTATCTGCTTGAGGGAAAAGTTTGACCTACCTATATGAAGGAGGACCATATTTCTTCAAACTTATGTTGCAGCCGTTTATGTGTGCAATATATATTCTTTCCACTGGCATACAATATCTGCTCTTAGCTGTTGTGTCTGCTTGAACGATGAGGACACACCGATTTCATTTTGGAAGGGGCAGCAGTACAATCTTTTTTCTCCTCTTGGCTTTCTTAGAAGTTGCAAAAATGATTTTTAATTTATTCTTTATTACTTCTTCCTAAACTCTTCCAGTTTTTCAGAAAGAAAAACCACTCTAAGGGAAGACTTTGTTCTTAAAACCTAAAAGCGTTGAGTCTATCTGACAGCACTACATAGAGATAAATGTACTGCATCTAAGCAGAAATTGTTTATTATGATTTCATCTGGTTGGACGAGACCAAATTCTACCATACTTTAATCATCTGTTTTGCAAGGAAAGGCAGGAATTTGTTGATGTGTTACAAAAAATTGGATGAACAGATTACTCTGCTTTATGTTCTATTTTTAAAAAGTCCCATAACCCTAACTGGTTTGCTTCTTACTATAGAAAGTACCAGTTTGTAAGCTGCTTTCTTCTTCAGAAGGTGTAATTCAAGACATGTACCTTGAAATTTGTGGGGAATTGCGAAGAGGAGTAAGATTCTTTTGTTTTTTGTGGTTTTTTTTTTTTT
>VXAB01001864.1:571034-599332 GCA_013399175.1 Odontophorus gujanensis
TTTTTTTGCTAACTTTGCAGCTTAAGTTTTCCAAAGGTTGCCAGAGCCTTCTCTAAATCAAAGGGGCAGCAGTGGCCCTCAAAATCATGGTTTCAGATGGGGACACCTCATACCATTGCTACTTCAGGTATGCAGTGTGTGGAGGACTGACAGGTCAATGTGGATCAAAGCATCATCAAGTCTAAGAGAGCAAAACTTCCCTCTATTCCTCTGAATGCATAAAGCCTTTAGGCACCTATTAGTAGATTTTCCAGAGATCTAGATTCTTGTCTAACAGTGCTATGGGCAGAAGAGGGATGTGGACAGTGCCTTCCAGCAGCTGCTCTGCTTCTAAGCAGCTCACTGAAGGTCACACGGGGACTCAGCAATGGAGAAGGCAATGTTAGACCATCCTACCCCTTGGCTAGTAAGCTTGTCCCAGGACCACCCTTGCCTTCTGATTAAGTGGTTAATCCAAAATCACACAGTACATCTATAAGCAGAAATAAAACCTAGCAGTCCTTTACTCAGAGTGTTTTCTTATTCTGCCAGAAGCTTTCCTCAGCATTCCCAGCGTGAGAGAGATTACAAAATGAGTGTTCAGTAAAACATCTATTAAAACTTTGTTTGTCTAATCATCTGATGGGACCCATCTAATTAACTGACTGACATTGCTGAAGTGGGAAATGTAAGTTGTCTTAATTACCTTTGTCCTGTGTTCCACTACTGGATAAGTTTCTTTGATTGAAAGGCTGTGTAAATTGAAATGTAGAGTCCCTCTTCTTTCACTCAGAATTAAACGTTCTGATGGACTGCAACTAGTAGCTCTGACAGGAATAGTGCTTGATGTTATCTTTGAAACGATGTGCAGCAGTCCCAGAAGATAATCTCTGTCACAACACGATGCACTGAGAGTGAAGCCTTTACAAGACTTCTTCCTGCCTTGTCTTGACGCTTCTGGATTTGTTTCTATCCAAGCACTGATTAATCATCCACTATCTCAGAGATGCATAGGCCACCTACCTTGCAGAAAGCAAAGACATTAAGAAAACAGTGATTTAGAGACTCCTCCCACCTTTCAGGATAAATTCCCAGCTCATTTGGACTTCATCTGTTTTTGTTTGTTTGTTTGTTTGTTTTCTTTTGTTCTTTTAATGCATTTTGCATATGTGGACTTGTAGCATATTAATCTCTCATTTGCAGCACTGATGAAACTCTGTTCTGAGGCTTACATGATTAACTGCACCCAGCAACATATTTTATTTCTTGTCCTGGTTGGTCAAATATTAATTTTCTCTTCTGTATCCTTATTGCTTAAGAAATTGTCACTCCATGAAAACCTTTATGTTTCTCTACCAGGGGTTCCAGGGGACAGTTACCCACTAAGGCCTGGAAGGCTTCATGGCATTAGCCTGCCCTTCTCTGCCCCATCCTCTACACCCCCCTGCCCCAGCCAACCTGCAACACCAGACTTTGGGCATGACTCTGACACAAGTATGGCAGCAAATTCAAGAAGTAGGGGAAAAAAAAAAAATCAAAGTTTGCCCCATCTAAATTCTATTTTGAAAGAAGAGCACGTTTCATGTGGATAGCAGGCTTAAGGATAACCCTTTCCTATGTGGAAAGCTGGCGACGGTTTTAGCTTTTTAACTCTCTTCTTATGCAGCTGTACAGTCTGAACATCCCTTTGGCAGATCCCCCAGTAGCAGCTGAACTCCTTGTCCATTCTGAATTAGTTTTGCTCCAAAGACAGTAATACCTCTCTTAGGCTGTGTCAGCACAGCTTTGACTTCATAGCTACTAAATGCATAATCCAGAAGATGCCCTCTATCAATAACTTCTTAATAATTTCACTCAGCTCTACATCTTCTGAAAAATAATTTGACAGGGTGCGGTTTTATGGGTTTTTTTGTTTGTTTGTTTGTTTTGTTGTTTTTTTGTTTTTACACTTTTTAATGGAAACTCATCTATGAAGAGATCATGATTTTCTGAGTTGGGTTTGAGTAAAGAACCACATCTGACTAATTTTACTGTGAAATAATTTGGGGTCATTCTGTTTGCCTAGATGATGCTCAGCAGCTGTTCACCGAGGTGTTGGATGATTAATTTTTTTCTCTGTTGTATAGAATACAGCTAGCTGAATTTGAGTTCTCATGCATGCATTCAAAACACTGTTTCATTCACGTGAGTGGAATACCAGCTAAACACTGCTGACAGGAAATTCAATGAGCCTGATTGTCAAACAAAGGAAAGATAGTGAGAAAGAGGGCACCAGCTAGACAAATGCATGTTGCAGTGTTCTTCCCATGGCTACTTATTCTATAAATCTACATCAAATCAGACTTGTATGGACATTTTCAGAATGATAAACATATCATGACCTGACCTACTTGACTCAGCATGGCATAGTGAGAAGCGTGGGCATGAAATAGTCGTTACAACAAATTCCACTTTGGAAGGTGAGATAAAGTCAGGAGAAGAATAAGCAGAATAATACTTTGTCTGGGAGAAAAAATGAATCAATGCTGTGTTATTGAAGATAACACAGAAGTGATGCACCACCTTAATTCAAACATACCATAACTTTCAACAGAAACGTTTTGCAGTTCTAAAGTATTCTAATATTGTTTTGGGAATATTGGTATAAATATAATAGAGCAAGACTTCAATTAACACTAAATTAATGGAATTGCTTCATATAAAATAGCAGATGCTGTGACCCCATATACATGCATATTAATTCTTGTTTAATGGTTAGATTGTCTTTTTACCGTGTTTAATGGTGCTGAAATCCATGGGGAGGAACATCACAGGCAAAGGAGCATCTGCCTCACTGAGCTGAAAGCTCCGCTAAACAAGGAAGAAGAGGAAAAAAAATCTTTCTAGGGAGAAAAATCTTCTTTCTTTCAGTTACTCTTCTCCTTATAACTTCTTTTCATCTGCAGATAATATGCAATGACAGTTCAACATTTTTCAGTAATAGGGTAGCAAAGAGTAAGACGACAAATGTCTTTTCCCCCCGTCTCTCAAGTGTTCATTTTCTCTAGGGATCTCTTGAACTTCATGTAAGAGGTCCCTTGTATGAATTGTCAAACTATGACAGTTCATCCAACTACTGCTTTGTGCCAACTGGAGCATGTTTTCTAACAATCCCTGCTAGGACTTCAGTCTTTGGGTCAGAACTGGCACTGGAAGTGTACTTTCACTTGTTACCTTTGCTGCATGCAGGGGACACTTGCTGGACAAATATTTATCATGTGGAGGATTAGCTCCATTGTTTTTACTGCAGGAGGAATGAAAATGAGAGCTGTTGTTGGTTGTGCTACTACCCACACCCCCTCCTTGCTCCTTAATCTGGAGCTGTCTTGAAAGACTGCTTATAATTGATTGATAAAGGAGTCCTGGCCCTCTTCTTTGTTGCTTGATTTCCACCAAAGAAAGCAGCTGTCAAAAATATTGGTGATTCAGTCCCTGATGCACACTGAGGAACTAGGTGGATATAAAGTATATGCTGTCATTTTGAAGATTCTCTTAACTAATAAACGAACGGTTGCATTGTTGTCATTTTCTCTAAGATGTGGTCTGTGCAGCGGTGGTTCCCCCCTATCGAGAGGGAGATAATTTAAAAGCATCCAGCACTAGGAGAGCAGTGCTTTCCCTGAGGAGGAAAGCAGTGTGCCCCATGCTTGCCTCAGAAGCTCGAATATTAATATCTCAAGTTCTTTTCTCAGTAGTTGATGCTATATATCTGCAGAACAAGTGACATTGTGTGTCCTGCTGGGCATTGCTCCAATAAAATTTTATTTTTTTCAGAACACAGTCATAATATTAATAGCACCTCCTGAGGGAAACCTAGGCTTTTCTCTTTCAGTGTGGGTAAGCAGTGCTGTTGGAGCTGGCTGGGACGCATTCTTGCCATACTCTGCTCTGAAAGCAAGCCTGCTGTGTGGCTGCACACTGACTGCATGGGTCACCAGTTTGCATCCACCTGAATTGAGCACCGTAAGGGAATGGAGCAGAATGGTCAATAAATTCGAGGTCAAGAAACGTACATGAGGATTTGCTGGCGTGGAGGAAGGTTGCAGAGCAATAAGCTAACTGGTGCTAAGTACTTTTAAATTAAAACAAGGTCCCTCTTGCAGGTGGCTGAGATGCAGTGAGTGGGAGGAATTTCAAAGCTGCACAGGATGGAGCTGTACCATGGGGCTTCTCAATTTTTTCTCCAGTTTTTCACCTCACTTTCCAAAAACCACTTCTTGCATTTGATCAACTTCAGTGCAGCCCCAAGGCTGGGCAGTCACTGTCAGTGCAGGTAACTGCTAGGGGTGGTTAAGGCCTCAGGTGCCCACAACACCAGGTAGCCTGTTCTTCCAGTGCCTCACTACCCTCGCTGTAAAAGGCTTTCTTTACATCCAACCTAAATCTATGCTCTTTGAGCCTGAAGACATTTCCCTGCTAAAGAATTTCTCCCCTGCTTTTCTGTAGCTCCCCTTTAGATACTGACCCATAGGGTCACCCTGGACCCTGTGGGCTTCCTTGCATCACCGTATCATACCTGTACCTCTGTATCTGTGGATAGAAATGGTCTGATGGGGAAATCAAAACTAGATTGAATGCCTTTTGCTCTTTTCTACACAGAGGGAATGGGAAAGGCTTAAGGAACTGCCTTTGTCCCTAGGATTAATAACTGGAAAATCAATTTGTCATTTCCTTGTCATAAATTAAAAGCTTATAGTCATCATAACATGAGTATAATAGAGGTTAGTGAGTATTGATGGAGGTCTCAAAGCTCACTCAGCAGAGCACATCTCTACTATACAATTTAAATTATGTCTCCTCCACAAGGAATATCTGTCAATATTTGTATAAAGAGACATTCCTTGCAAGAATACTTTATCCATTTCTGTGCTGCTGGTGCTGTGATTGTTGGTGTTGGATGAAGTGTGCCCAGGAGAAAAGTTCTGGTCCCATTTTGATCAGTGTAAGTGACCTCTACATTGTGCACTTGTATCTGTAGGTGTGGTATAAATTAGCTGTGTTTAAACTGATTACTTGGCAGTTAGGATATACACCTTTGAGCTTGTCCTTTTGAGAACGGAGCAGCTCTCTCCCTTATCCCTCTTAGTGAGGTAAGAAAGCAGACAACCCTGGCTCAAAGGGGTGATCAGCTGAGAATAAAAGGAGTGATGTGTGGGACTGAGAAGCCTGGGGGGTGAAAAGGACATGTAAAACTAGAAAGGAGAAGCCTATGTGGAAAGTACTTGAAGGTAAGATTTTGGTGTTTGAGTGAGGACTTGGTTTAAAACAGGTAAATTTAGTCTGTTACTGAGCAGCTAAAGAAAGAACAATCAGAATAGTTTCTTTAAAAGTACAGGCAGTATATATTTCTCTTGGAAAGTGTTTTTATCCTTAGTAAACCATGCTTCTTTGATGCACGCTTACACAAAGGAATTAAGATGATCCAAAGAGTGAATGATCCATAATTTGACCTCCAGTAACGTAGGATATTTTGGAAAATTGCTTATGCTGCTGTTTTAAGTCACTTGTTATCAGAAAACTCCAGTCCACGTAATTAAAAAAGATGTAGTTGCCAGATATTTTAGTTGTTTGTGCCCAAATTATTGCAGATAGCTACTCTGATTAACATAAACTGAATTACTCACAAGACTCTTAGAATCATCAGACATGCACAGATTCCTCTGGCTTTTCAGTTAGACAGTAGATTAATGTACTTTTCACTCTATGGTTGATGTCCTGTATTGTCTTGTATACCAGAAACTAAAGTAATTTATGTCTACAACCTTTCTTAAACTGCTGTTTACCTTGATTTGATTATAAGCACCATGTTTAGTTTCCTCTTTAAAAGTGTAACAATGATAAAATAGACTTCAATAAGTTAAACTGTTCTCCAGCATCTGGTGAAAATGGAAGGAAATATAAAAGATTCTTGGTCCAGGGATTGTTTTTACATAGTGTATTTAAAAAGTTTTAATTCAGCTTCTAAAGGTAAATGACTACTTTGTGAGTTTAGCCAGGCTTTTGGTGTTGCATTTAAACCCATTTAGATAAAAAAAAAAAAAAGTCAAAAAAGGAGGAGAAAGACCTTCTTAGGCAGAGGTATAAAAAATGACAGGTAATTGGTGGAAGTAATTGAATATTGTGATGGTTCTGTATTTAGAGATATGGTTTAAGTGGGCTTGCAGCAGCTACTACACCAAGAGCAGCTGATCAGTGGAAAAACATATATCACATAATGCTTTTTTTTTTCTGTATGAAGTGTACTACTACGCACTACTATACACTACAGAGGAGGATATTATATGAGGTGGAAAGCCTAATGGTGGGAAGTTAATGTGAGGCTTGGAAGACTGAATTCTGTTTGCATAGACTTTGCTGTGTTGCATCAGATAGCATTTCTTTGTCATCATTTTCTTGTGCTGAACAGGACAATGGAACTGAAAGTTTGGTCTGATATGAGACTAATTTAAATAAGAGCTTGTGAACAGAGCAAATATTCTGTCAGTGCAAGGAAGGGAAGACTATTGAGTTCTTCAAAAGATACAAGTGTGTTTTCATTAAAGAGAGCATGCTGTTCAGATGTACAGACCAAGCAGCTTCCTCTTCTGTCAAAGAATAACCCACTTTAAAGGCCATTCAGCTAGACCACAAGTGGGTGAGCTTGGAGGTCCCTTCCAACCCAAGGCATTCTGCGGCTCAACGGATAATGGATGTTTTCTGTAACACATAGCTTGGTGTTTCATTGCTCTTTTGCCTATTTGGACTTTGGTGAAAAGTTTAATAGCGACTTATCACTTTGTAGATTTAAAATAAATGTTCGTTTTGTTTTTGTTTTCATAAAGATCAACCAAGAGACGAGATATAAAAGTTGTCTGCAGTTTGGGTACAGTATTATGGTAGCAAACTGTATAGCATGAACGTATCCACTGCTCCCTGCTGCCTTAACTGAAGTATGCTTCATGTGTTGTGAAATTTATATGGATAAGAGGGAGTCCTAAAGAGAGTAGCAAAACGTGCATACGCCCTGTGTATGAATTCCTTACACTGGAGGCTTTCCATGGTGTTCTGAAGCAGTGAAAATGCTGAGTGAATGTAAAACAGCTATGTGCAGTGCAGTGACTGATGAGGCGTGCCTAGGTGCTGCTGACCCAACTCAGATCTGAGAGCTGAGTGCAGGAATGTCAGCAACCACTGCACAGGGCATGGCACCTCAGGTGGGGAGGTGGCAGAGCAAAAGGGGACAAAATGCATATATCCAACAGCTGGGGGCTGCTCTAAGGCTGCTTGCACTGGTGAAGGACATTTATCCTGCTGGATCCAGGAGGCAAAATGATGAGTGTTCATCTCAGAACAGCAGCTGGACTATGATGCTTTCACCTGACCAGAGCTGCTGAACGGGGAGGCTGCAGTGCAGACCCCCTGGGAGTGGGCAGTTCTGGGGCCCCCAGCACCAGAAAAACATGGAGCTGTTGGAGTGGATCCAGAGGAAGCCATGAAAGGGTTATGGCATCTCTCCTATGAAGAAAGTCTAAGGGAGCTAGGCTTGTTTTGCTTGGAGAGAAGAAGGTTCAGGGGAGACCTTATTGGTGTTCTTGAGGGAAGCTTATAAACAGGAGGGAGACTGACTTTTTACATTGTCCTGATACTGATAGGAGAAGGGTTTAAACCAGAAGAGGGGAGATTTGGGTTAGATGTTAGGAAGAAATTCTTCCCTCAGAGAGCGGTGAGGCCCTGGCACTGCTGCCCAGAGCTGTGGGTGCCCCATCCCTGGAGGTGCCCAAGACCAGGTTGGATGGGCCCTGGGCAGCCTGAGCTGGTGGGAGACAGCCCTGCCCATGGCAGGATTGGGGCTGGTTGGGCTTTGGGATCCCTTCCAAATCAAACTATTCTGTGATTAAAAAAATCAAATGTAAACTGGAGAAATAGATTTTGCTCCTTCCAGTTTGCTATTAAAAAGATGAATTAGCTGGAAAAAATATATTGAGGGCAATGGTATTAACCTCCAGATTACAAGATGTTGTATCACCATGAGAATAGCCTGAAGCACAAAAATGTGTGCACACAAAGAGGAAATCAGATGTTTAATAGAGGATGTAATTAAAGTTTTAAAATATTAGTTAACTTGACTAATGTGGATTCAGATTATTTGTTCTAGTTCTGCAGTAGATATTGTAGAGCACTCCAAAGAGGAACTGGAAGGATATATACATATATATATGTGTGTGTGCATGTGTGTGTGTATATATATTGCTTTTAGAAATTCTTTTTCAGAAACATTCTCAGAAATAGTTCCTTTTGGTTACTGAACATTGTGTTTAGTGCTGACAGGAAAAGAAAAAGTAGACTGGTCATTCTAGGAAATTCAGCAATCTTATCAACTAAAAGTACTCAAAATTCAGGTTGTCAATACACATTTTGTTGAGCAACTTGTATTATGGTTTGACAGTAGAGTGGACATGAGGAAATGATTCATAGCTACAGCAACAGGATAATTTTTTTCTAAAAGAGAAACATCTCTGAAAGCAATGTCTGTAGGAGACAGACGTTGGCTGTACTGCCTGGAGGCTAAAGTTTGCAGCAGCAGGTATAGCTCCTGATGCTGCACAGAAGCTCTACAAAACCAGGGCAGGGAGTCAGAAAAGTGGTTGTCATGGTAAAGTCCCTGCAATTCCCGTTCTGTCCCATGTGCCTAGTATGTATGACTTGCTTTGCCGAGTCCTGTGCTCAATGAATTGGAACATGACTGTAAACCATGTTTGTAGCCTTTGCACTGTAATGGCCCTGTATGAATTTGAACAGACATTTCAGAAGTGATTTTCTTTCTGCCTCGTTTTTTTTTTTTTAAATCAGTAAACTATTTCCCATCAACCTGGGTGATGCTCACCCCTGCTCTATCCCATAGTGCCCTTTTTATCTATTCACAAAGAAAGTTCCTGGCTTTTGGGCCTTTCTCTTCATCTGCTGATGGATCTCTCAGTATGGTCCATTTCAGACATATTATTGCCTATCTCTGTGGACTTTCCCTTTAGCTACTCATTAAAAAAAGTAGTCCATGTGTCCTTACCTTCTGGCACGGAGGTAAATTAATTTAATAAACCTGATATATTCTGTGTCTGCTTTCTTTTTCCAGTATTTGATTGCGATTTTGAGTCTCCTTGTGAGCTGGAATATTCCCTTTCCTCAAAAGATCAGGAAAGCCCCAACAAAGCCTGGCTGAGAGTGAGTGCAGAGGATATCTCAGAGCTGAACATCCCGGATGGACCAGAGAGAGATCATTCTGAGAATACACCAAAAGGTAAGGAGAATACAGCTGTGTCACACTCGTGGTGTGTGATTGTGGTGGTTGATTTAAGAAAATAAAACAACAACAACAAAAAAAGCTACTAAACCAACCAGCCAAACATGTCCTCTTAAAGTGCTTTCAGCAGCTATAATTCTTTTGCTGCTGCAGACAATGAGTTCAAACAGCGTGAAAAACAAATGCAGTGTGATAAACAAAGGCAGTCGCATTGTGTGTGAAGTATCTGCCTTTGTCTGCATGATATATAAGGGAAGTAGAATATCAAACACTGTATTATGTGAAGGTTGAATCAGGTTGATGTGTGTGTGGCAAACAGTATCTGGATGAGAACAGTCCTATGGTGCCTGTGCTTAAGGTCATCCCGTGGTTGAAAGAGATGAATTACATCACTGAGTCTGGCTCTACCTTTTCTCTAAGTGCTGTTTACTGTCAGCTAATTTGCAAATAGTTGTAGATAATATCTTTGTGTCCAGGGCTTAAGTTTTCGGCTTGGAGAGGGAAATAAAAGATAGGTCTTGCCTTCTATATATATATATATATATATGTATGCATGTATGTATTTATTTATTTGCCTTTGACAAGAGTTAGGAAGCATTAAAAGAAAGAAATCTAACAGATTTTTCTTCTTGGACGAAAATGTGATTTGTTGGAATTATTTTTCCTGCTTATAATCATATCCACGAACAGCAGTATAGTTCATTAAGATTTTGAATTCTAAAAATGTTGTTAGTTGTATTTTTATCCTCTTAGACCTAAAAAAGCAGAACATTCTTAAGACTTCTGCTGTTGGTAACACCTCCTTGAAACCTCTCGTAGGGCTGGGATGGTGTTGAGAATGGAGCTAGAGTGCAAAGGAGGGGGAGCTAGGGCTACAAGCTTTATCCAGGAATATGGGACAGAGAGGTACAGGGAAGGATAACAAAGATTATTGGAGTTATGGAACAGATTCTGTACTAAGAAAAACTTTATTCTGTCTGCAGTGGGAGAACTGAGCTCTTGCACTGAAGAGCAGTTTGGAAGAAGCCATGAAATTAAAAGGGTTAGACATAGAATAAGCAAGAGGAGATATTTTTTAATGTTTATCTAAATAAATTGTGATAATAAGATGCATAAATTAATGTTATAGAGGCCAGAAATATGCATAAGATTAAAGAAGGGTTGGATGAGTTCTTGTAGAATATTCTCATTGGTTTGTTTACATCTTCGGTCTCAAGAAGCCTCTCTCCCAGAAATCTGCAAGTGAGAGATCCTTTCATTACTAGCCAGCACTAACATGTCATTTGACTTTGCAGACTTGTAGTCTGACTGCTTATAACAGTATTTATATTCAGGCAAACACTAAGGACAAGTTTCTGTGCAGCCTTTGTTCCCATTATTAAATTCTGTTTTCTCATCTCTATCGAGACAATACTACTTTTCCATAAAAGCCATTATAAATTAATTTCCAAGGAGTCACTGCCAATTGTTTGAATGTTGATTCGTCAGCAAACTGAGTCATTTTAGTGGGTTCTGTGGATGGTTCATATTTGTGCCATATGCAAATATATTCAAGTCTTCACATCTAAGAGCAGACTTACACATAATAAATTTCTTGATACAAAGGCACAGGTAAGTGAAAGTTTGAGGTAAATCAGAATGTCTGCTGCTGAGAAAGTATTCCCCCCTCCCCCTTTTTTTTTTTTTATTCTCATGCAAACTGGCTGCAAATGAAATTTAGAAATTAAAACAGACTTGCTTTGGATTGAAAATAGCAGTTGTTGCTTTCCTGGAATGGCAAAATATGGAGAAAAAAGAACAGTGAATGATAAATTTATAATCCCCAGTGAAGGGCCTGGCCGGGTCATTGTGGTGCTGTATGTTGATGATGTGTGCTTCAGTAGACTCATACATTTGTTTGTATTTAGCATTTTTTTTTTCTAATGTCCAGTATCCATTAAAACAGAGGAAGGGAAGACTTCTGGCTAGCCTTGTAGCTCATAAACAAAGCTATTGTTGGTTGATGTTTTCCAATAGGCTACTGAGCAGAAATTCTATTTCTAAATCCATAGGTTATGGTGGGTTTTTTGTTGATGGAGCTTTTTTATCCTCTTCTTTTCTCAATCTGAAATATGGCCATAAGCTTGTATTCTACTCTTTTCTCTCATTCCACGTACCCAATGGTATGGTGGAATCCCAGTGGATTTAGGTTTATGAGATGAAGTTTTTGGGATGGGTGGTGTCTTTTTTTTTTTTTTTTGTAATTATCAAGTATGTTGAACAATAGCAATTTTGTCTTGAGACCCTCAATAGAACTAAAGGTCTGCAACTTATAGATGTCTAAAGTCTTTGCATATAAAACCTTGTTTGAAAAATCAACACTTGGTGCTAGCATCTCTTTATTTTAAATCACTTTAATTACAGCTGCTTGGCACAGATAGTTGTGTGGTCTGTTTCATTCTGAAATAATTAAGCACAAGTAATTCCAACCCCTACTGGTTCCTGCAAATTGCACTTCCAATTATCTCAATCTCATTTCATCTCCTTTGCAGACAGTAATGCGCAGAGATAAACAGATAACATAACTAGTTTTTGAGATGGCTTAGGTTATCCTCATCACTTGGCTATCAAACCATGTCAAGACATTGATAAGACAAATGCCTTGAGTATGATTCATTGCACTTCACATAACTTCAATATAAAAGGTGTGGCAGAAAACCAGTAGTAGGTATCCTGAAGAGAGACACTGAAAGGAGTTTTGGGTTATTTTTGTTTGTTTGTTTGTTTTGCACTCTGCAGCATGGCACAGCTCAGCCTGTAGGAATCACAACAAATCATCTTGAATTGAACAAGTAAAAACAAGTTTTAGATGTCTCAGCATCTGGTTACAGGCATATCTGAGCTCTACGCTCACTTGACATGTTCATTGTGTATTGTCACACAAATCACTGATCCCCTGAATATGGATGGATTGTGAGGTGGCAAAGTTAAATATTAAATTGTTGAGAGTTGGGAAGTGGTCTGATTTGCAAAGAATTGAAAAGGAGTGTTTAACCAGACAGTTGTAGAAGGTGAAATTTAATGAACATTATTTGAATGGAAGTGGTGGGATAAACAGTCTGATTCTGGCATGCAGAAGAGTAGATTCTGATGTAGTTGCAATCATTCAAGCTGATTTTGGGGTAAGAATAAACCTGTGACTGCTAATGAGTTGGTTCTCACAAAGTAAATGTCATGTTGAAATTTATTGGGAAGGGAGTAGAAAATAGAAAGTAATAGACTTGTATAAATGTGTGGGTCACTTGTATTTAGAATAAATCATTGTTTTCTGGTTCCCATTCATCAAAATGTAGTTCATCACATCTGGGGAAGTTAAAAGAATGAGAACGAGGATGATGTGAAGTATGTAGTGGCTCTCTTTTAGGAGCACTTAAATTGACTAGTGCTGCTCTGCTTTAAGAGATACTGAAAGGAGTACGTGACAAAGGTTTATAAAAGCTTGGGCTTTTATGAAATCTTTATGAAAGATTTAGAGAGGTTTAAAATCTACAAAAACTTCATAAAACACAGAAACTATGAATACAGGAGGAATATTCCTTCCTTCCTTCTAAAAGAGAATGGAACAGCATCAGATAAAATTAGTAGATGTCAGGTTCAAAACAAAACCAAATGAGATCCTTCAGTGTCTAAGAACCATGAACCATCCTACCATAGTGTAGAACCATGGAACTATCTTCCAGAGGCCTTTAGATATTTTTAAGTGTCCCCTCTAGTACTTAATCCATTCATTGCCAGCGCTCAGCTCCATGCAGTCCAGATCTTTCCTAATGAAGAGGGCTACCCCACCTTCTCTCTTTCCCTGGCCATCTCTCCTGAAAAGCCTGTAGCCATCCATCTCAGCACTCTGGGCTTGTGAGCCATCCTACCACATATCACTGAGGTCTGGGATATCCTAATCCTGATACAGGGCTAAAAATTCCAGTTCCCTTTGTTTATTTCCCATGCTCTATGCATTTGTGTCAAGGCACTGAAGTTGGGCACATCTAGAAACTGGCTTACTGCTTGGCATTTCTTTGTGCTGTTCCTCAGGTGCTCTCCCACTGGCCTTTGCTCCTGTTTCTGTCTCCGGGCAGCTGCTGTCAATGTTGCCTTCATCATTTTCCTTTCACTGGCAGTTGTAGTCTTGAAGTTAAAATGCAACTGATACTCTAAAGACTGGCAAGAAAGTCTCTACTGTTAGTATCTGAATCAAGTCTGTATGTATTGTAATGAGCACTCGATCCATTGCTAGGCTTTCAAACTTTTTATTCATGAATAAGCAAAAAGATGCTATAAAAAATTCATGCATTCTGTATCACTGAATGCATTTATTTATTTTGACAAGTGTGATTAATTCTTAATTATTTATGATCCCTCGTAGTATATTATACCAGCAATCGCACTGCAGTCTATTGTAATGAAGCGTGGGGAATTGCAGGTCTTGGAACTGTGGCAATATGTCTTAGGGAAGCAAGTTAGACAATGCAGTTTGTGGTAAGAGTGGCAGAGGTAGCAGACTGGAGAAGTTGCACTTTGCAGCAGTATGGTTGTATGTATTTGTCATGCCCAAATGGAAGGGCCTTTTCCGTCTCTGAAAAACTTGTAATGGGTCAAACCAGCCATACAGACTGTGGTTCTGATCCATTGATTCAAACTCAGGGTTTTCTGTACTACAGGGCCACTAGGAGACAGCTCTGAGTAGCAGGTGGCTTAGCATGCATCAGAAAGCGTGCCTCTTGAGAATTCATTCCTCCTGCACCCATATTGCTGTGCAGAGAAGCACCACTAGGTTGCTGTTTTGCCCAAATACTCCTAGAGCGCATTAACTGTTGTCCCTGATCTAGGTGCACAGTGGTGGCTTGCTTCTGAGTCAGGATTTGCTAGTAAGAGGGAGAGAAACCACAGTGCAAAGGTCATCTTGTGCATTTAAGGAAGAAGGACCAGCGACAGGACCCAAATCTGTGCTCGACTGAATGTCACCATGTGTCATTCTTTTTCTAAATGCAGTTTTAGACTTAGAAGATTGGAAACTTGTCTGCTTCTTTGAGAGGGTTACCCACTCTTCATTTAAGTCTCGTGGTACTAGATAACTTAAGTGAATTGCAGATTCTATTATCTGAATATTTTGTAGAATCATAGAATGGTTTGGGTTGGAAGGGACCTTTAAGATGATATATTTCCAGCCCCCTGCTATAGGCAGGGACACTTCCATCTAGAACAGATTGCTCACAGCCCCATCCAGCCTTGCCTTGAGTGCTTCCAGGAAGGGGGGCATCCACAATCTTGCTGGGCAACCAGTTCCAGTGTCTCACTACCCTCACAGTAAAGAATTTCTTCCTAATATCTAGTCTAATTCTACTGTCTTCCAGTTTAAATCAATTTCTCCTCATCTTCTCACTACATGCCCTTATAAAAAGTCCCTCCCCAACTCTTCTGTAAGCCTGCTCCATGCCCATGAAAATTTGCAGTTACTTGATAAACATTTCAGATAAATAAATCAGCTGAGAAGATATGACCACAGTCTCAAATAAGAATCAAGAAAGAAATAAGCCAGCCTGTGAATGTGAGCATGAGCTGATGTAACTTTTTAATGGAAAATGTAAATTAAACTTTCATGAAGGAGGACAGGCAAAGTGACAGAGATGACAGTGTCCTAGCCAGCCCCAATTCACTGAAAAGCTCTTATGTAAGTTCTAAAACATGTATATGCACATTACATTAATGTGGTTTTTGTTTTTGTAATTATTACTAAAGAAGTGGAGCAAAGCTAAGGCTCTGAACATGTTACTCAAAGGGAGGTAATGAACTGCAGGATTATAAAATGGCTGTTGACTTAATTTATGATTACTCAGACAAAGAAAAATGAGGAAGATAATATAATGAATAATATTTTCTTTAAGATTATCACTTTATTTACAAAAGAGCATAAATCAATGCAGGCTTGCGAGAAGCAATTAGTTGAACTTACTGTGAGGGACTCTTTAGCAGAAAAAACACTTCCAACACTTATAACTCCACTTAAAACTGTGAAAACACTTTATATTATTGAAGAAGATATTCTGTATGTTTCCCCTGGTAAACAGCTGAATGGAGTAGTTGGGCTCATACTAGAATGCTTCCCTTTGCATTAATGCTGAGACTGGTTTCAGGATATGCCTTGATCTCGTAGGACTGAGCTATCTTAGGTATTCTCTGAGCAAGATTTCAGAGTATTTCTTACACTTCCTTATGTATTTCTGAAAACAAATCAGAATTGTCTTCTCAGAATAACTTCGGTTTTATTGGAGGGAAGGTTTTTCTTCATATATTGTAAATTTTGAACAAAAGAAAAAACCTTGACAATGTGAATGTTTGTTGCATACTTCTTTTTAATGTGGGATGAGAATGTAGCTCATCCTAGTCAGTAAAGATTCAACCCAGATTGTCAAATAGTCCTTTGAAAGATGCTGCTGTAGCATGAAGTCATCCTATTATTTATAAGTATTCAGAAAAACTACGTGTATCCTATGAAGATTTTAAAACTTCCATACTTCTCTATGACCTGAGTGGAATTCAATTTTCTATTAAGTGGTTTCCTCTTTAAGGTTTAGCTATTGAATCAGTGGAAATAGCTGTTGTGGTACGTAGTTGATCTTTTAACTTGCACACAAGTGAAATATTGGGAGAATGAAGTGAGATCTGGAGACAATGCATAGACTCAAAATTATAGATCATATTGCAGATGAGAGATGTATGGGTTTATATGGTTCACTGTCAAGCTCTTTGTAAACAGGTTTTTCAAATCATAATTGATAGTGAATAATTCCAGCTGCTCTACTTGATATTTAAATTTTGATATTTGGCAATATACACATTAGAAGTGTTACGACACAGCCCATATGAATTTGTGACTTCAATACATGAGGCAAGCTTGCTTCAAAGTCCATTGAACTGTGAAGAAAAAAACTTTTTTTTTTTTATGATGGTCAGTTTCCAACTCATGCTTTGTCAGAGCAAGAAACAGACCAGATGTTCTTAGCATTTTGCAGCTTGTTCTTCTCATTAGTACTACACTTGTGCTTTGTTATTGCAATGTTATTTGCCTTTAATGAGCCTGCTCTAAGGAGGCGAATTATCATCTCGCTGCAGGACTGTGTGTTTGTTTATACAGTAGGTATGTATTTACTCAGGGTATGGGTAAGTGCGTAGGTTTGTTGATTTTGGAAATATTGTTCACTCGTTTCTTGACTTAGTGAAGGCTTGCTTGTAACTCATCATGAGACATTTTGTTGCCCAAACTAAAAAATGAAAATATATTTCAGTGTGCATCAGATGTTGGTATGCTCTGAGGACTATCTACGTATCTGTGGGTAATGTATTTCGAAGAGTGTATCCAGAAAAGACATAAACAATGAAGAATAAATGGCTTGTAAAGTGGTCACTTGCTTCATATGGTTTTAAAGAGGTTTGGAGAAGAGTTTCTCCATATCATGGAAGCAAAACTGAAGTGCAGTGTAACTAAATGAGTAGACCAAGGTGAGTTGTGTTCCTGACTCTTCCGGACTTCTTCATATCTCTTACACCTTGATAGTAATAACAGATAGATGCCTATTGCTCTGCATTATTTTTGGTGTAAAGTTGGCACGATCCACTTTTAATAAGTAGATATCATCATATGGAATTTTCTGCAGACACAGATTTTCTGCAGGATGATGTGAGAAGCACTGAAACTGACAAGAATTACAATTTTTTGCTGCTGTTCTTGACATCAGTGATAACACTTCCGCAGTTGTTTTGCAGTAGGTACCATACATCTATGCTTGAGTGAAGAAATCAAAAGAGAGTCAAAGAACTCTGTAAGCTGGGATGTTTTACTGTTGTGTCTCTTGCCAAGGACAAAACTCGACCAGTGAAACAAATGAAAAATGATTCATTTAAAGTGTGATAAAGACTGTGGTTCAGTCAGGATCTTAGGGAAGTCTAAGTGAAATCCAAGTATGATTTGACTATTTTACCTATAAATGTGATAAAGAGTGATGTACTTTTCTAGTATTTCTGTTCTTGGTATCAGTCCTTGATTTTCTGATGAAACATGTTTGGATGCAGATCTGTAAGAGATTTTTTATTCATAATGATGCTTGCATAGTATTTCATCTTCGTGAAGGCATAATTTTATGTACTGCTTCAAAGATGCTGCAAGAAGTATTCCCTCAGACATGCCTTCAGCTGTTAAATCTTAGAGGAGTTTAGTGTTTGAGCTGACCAAAGTGGCTTCATTTATCTTCACCTTCAGTTATCTCAAGGGGAAGAGGAATCAGTTAGCTTAGCTGTGCAAATCTAGAGTATTCTCTTGTAGCAGCTTAAACAGAGAATGTTTATTTTATTCTTCTCAAAGTAATCAAAGAAGGTTGCTGTGTTAAAGGCAAGATATTGAGTGGGAGTTCTGTTTTACATCTTTCAAGATTTTTTTTTTTATTAATACCATGCAGTGGCCATTTATATGGTCCTTAGTGACTTGCATAGATTCTAATGAATAATCATCCCTTCAGTTATGAGTTAGATGAAACTTCAGGGATAGCTTCTTTTTTCTTTGTTTGCTTGCATTGAGAGCACAATAATTAAACAGCTTGTATAATGCTAGTACACAAAAGTGGCCATACTGGGAGTGCAGGAGAGGGGAAGCAAAACCTATGTCCAAAACTTCCCCCAGTATTCTCCCTGTTTCAGACGAGCTTGCCTTGGGGGCTGAGGGAAACTATATGTTATGACCCTTCCACACTGTATAGCAAGTCTGCTGGGATACATGCTACAACATGTTGCTGATTTGGGATCTGCAGTCCTAGAGGCTGGTCCAGTGCTTCTCTAAGCCCCTAATCTCTAATTCTCTAATCTACGACACAGTCTGTCTTGTCCATAACATAGCCAACCTAGAAATGCTTGACATTTGTCTTCTGTCTTCCATAGATAAACAGAATTTAAAAGAAGGTAAATACAAGTGACTCTCTTTTGTTACAATGAGGAAAAGGTATTTTAAGAATAAGCTGACTTGATAATAATGGGTTTGTATTACTTGTATGCCGGATAAAAGTGATTTATGTAGGCTGAATACTCAGGTATCACAACAGGGATGAGGGAAGCAAGCACCACTTAATTCTAAATTGCATTTCCTTAAGAATTCAAGAAATGTAACAGCGGGCTTCTAGCCTTTGTTCTGCATTTTCTTCTTTCTGTCTATGTCTGTGAGCAGATCTTCCCACTGTCCTTCTAAACTATCTGGTGTAAACATGAATAAATAAGGTAACGAGTAGACTTCTCCAGATTTGAAGAGGCATTCAAACAGCCAAATGGTTGACTATGACAGAGGAATAAATCCGATTTAGAGCAGAGCTACAGTAATTTGCGTGTTGCTTTTAGCTTGGGTCATCCTACTGCTTTTATGTGTTTCCAGTGGGGGAGTGGAAAGGTCATGCGATGAAGGGAAGCATTTGTCTGAGTACCACAGATAGTCATCTCTGACAGTCATCTGGAGCCTTGCAAGGCACTAAACAGCATCATAAAGGTTAGATAAGAACTCCTCTTCACCTGTCTCAGTAATTTTGTTTATCAGAGAGAAGCCCAAGCTGCAAACCTCTGGTAGTGATTTTTGAACGTCTGAAGATTCAGAGATGTTCAGGTTTCAAGGTGTTGATTCAGAGCATTGGAGAAATAGAAGGCCATGCTAAAACAACCGTGTGATGCAGGTTGAATTCTACTCTGTGTTTTTCTGGAAGGTGTGGAACTATGTGGGGAGGAAGCAGAGAATGATTTATGTGTAACTATCATAACAAATTACAGTAACCATCATAACAAATTACAGCTTTCCAGGCTGCCAACTGTGGCTAGGGCAGGCTTTGCAGCTAAAAGGTTACATTATTACAACTGAAAGTTGTACAGAATTTGAAATTTTCCATACTGAACTTTAGATAAACTTTCCAATTACTAATCAAGCCAAAGCAGCATCTGTTATGCCAGAGAAGATTCTAAAAACTACCATTAGTGAAGATGCCAAGTAAATTTGCAGATGAGTCACGACATCTGGATGAACAGCAATAGTTGCCTTTTAAAAAACTTACTGAAATAAATAAAAATTAATAGTGTGAACACCAGTGTCGGATAGATATCTTGTTGTCCTAACTACCTATGGAGAAAGGTACTTGGGGGCATAGATGGAGGCTTAATTTTGCTGAAGGAACTGATCACCTAGGTAGAGAAAATCTGCTTCTGTTAGCTGTGTACCTCCTGAAAAAAAAGAAGCAATTGTTGTCATGACTTCAGAACGACTGCAGTGTAGTCCAGGCTACTCCAAGGCTGGTGTGTGGCCTGCTGCAGGCAGTTCTGTGTGTGTGGGCAGGGTGTGGAACAGATGGTTAATGGCCATGTTTACTGTCCAAGGGGCTCGTGTGATTCCAGGTTTGAGTAAAGCTGAATAGAGTAAGGATTTGTGTAAAATTTGAGATGCTCAGATGCTGCAAATGAATTCTTGATTAGCTTAAAATCAAGAAAAACTCCAGAAATTGAAGTTCACATGATTATTATTTAAAAATTGGATTTGGGCTTCCAGTAACCCTAACCCCCCCTGCTCTGTTGTACAGTGGAAAATTATATAAAATACCAGGACTGGACTACTTCACTTTTCCCTGCCAATGAAATTTCAGGGAACAGCATTCATGTTTCCCTTACACAGGTGAGAAATCGGATTATGAAATCAAACTAGAGCCAATACACTTGCATAGTGTAGGTATTGTGTGTTTGCTTGTGTTTAGCTGAGATGTATTAGAGGTACAGATCAATCGCTGTGTGCAGTACTTAGTGTTACATCCATTAACCATCAGAGAGCGTGGGGCAGCAAGGACTGACCCTGTGTGTGAATTGTGCCCACTGCGGCAAGAATGACCTGAACAACTTGTGAAAATGAATTGGCTTACGAGTTGCTTGGTTGTTTAGCTATTGTGCTGCTGCTTTTACAAGCATCCAAGCTGGTTTTTGGCGGAGCTGAGTTGCTGAGCTCTTTGTAGCTAAGGCTACTATTCATAAAATAGACCTCTCCAACTTTAGTGGGCTACAGATCACTTTTATTTATTTAATATGGGCACAGTAACTGTCTTTCCTTAGAGTTTGTATGGTAGTGTTCTGTACTTCTGGGAAATCTGTGCTTGTTATGTACACTGATGCTGGGCTCTTCCTGCGTGGGGTGGGGGAATAGGGTGGAGTTAAGTTCATTTACCATTCTTAGTTCATTTAATCATTTTATTCACTGCAGACTCAGTAGTAGACCAGCAACTTAGACCAGCAACAGTTTGCCAACAAGTATGGCAGGCTTGTGAGACAACTTCAAGAGGGAAAATACTTTATGTTCTGTGACTTCTTTTGGAATTTGGAAATTTGTCAATGGGATTAACATCTATCTTCAGAATGAAAATCTATGATAATACCATGTAGTTCAAGAGAGGGGAAAAACAAAATCTCTAGGGGAGCAACATAGGGCATGCATCAACTAGGAGCAGTAGCACATCCAGTTACTGGAAAAACTCAGTCCTACTAAGAATCAGTGTCTGCTGTGTGTCAGTTATCTGTATTACAAAACAAAAAGAAAACCCTCAGAAGTCTCCATTTCTTATGACTACTCAAACATTTAGAGCACTTTTTGCAGGATTGGGTTCACAGAATGTGTTATCTGTTTGATAGCTTGTCATCTCTCCTACTGAGATCCACACTGTCATCACTATCAAATATATTTAAAGGAGATTGACTTGTCATTGGCCTCAGCATAATGGAATTTTTACTCCTTTTCAGGCAGAGAATTTCTCCTCTGCATCACCTCTGGTCTAAAAAGTACTAGCACTGAGGAGATAAATTATCAGCTTTTCTGTATTACCAGATGTTTCTTTAATTGATGGGAATCTTTACAGTCACTTAAAATAATTGCTTTTGAGGTTTTTTTTTCCCCCAATAGACAGCATCTTAATGGGGGATTGTGACTTTATAATCAATGTTAATTATTGTGTCGCTAGCAGTACTAAAAATAACAATTTTATCTTTGATATAGGGTGATTGATTTGTGAAGCTGCTTGTAAATAATTGATCTTTTGTCCCATGGAAGTTTTTACATTAATGCTTCTTAAATTAATTGAGAAATAAAGATATAATCATACCTTTTCAGTAGCCAAAGCACAGGTACGATGCTCTGCTACAGTAGTCAGAAACCCAGCAAGGGCAGCACTGCCTACTAAGAGACTGTATATTTTAATTATTATGCCAAAAAACGAAGTCAGTAGTTGTAGCTGTCTTTCCCATTCTGTGACTGACTCAGTATGAATATGGTCTTGAACAGCCACCATTGTGTCCCTCAGTTTGCCAGCAAGTGAGACTTAAAATAATCAGCAGACTCTATCAAATGCTGTAATGGTAGTAAAGTTCAGTTCTGATAAGGCTAATTAATGAAGGGAATGTAGAAACCTGTATCAGCCTGGTATTTTAAGAATAAATTTGCTCAGTTTACAGTTGACAAGGTGGATTTTTTTTTTTCTTCACTGTTGACTGAAAATTCAAAAGTCAAACCAATTTCTTCTGGATTTTGTCTGATATTCAACAATACTAGCATCTCTCTGGCTGGCCTTTGTGCAACCTTTTTTCTTTTCTTGATTCTGAGAATCTTACTTCTAGTACTTGAAGTAGAGGAGCACCTTCCTTTATTACCAGAACTTGTCAAGTTCGTGGCACCGAGGATTTAAATTAAGTTAGTGCAGGCCTATTTACTTGCATGTATATTAAATAAGATGAGAAAGTACAAACTCTTTCTAGATCATAGTGGTTAAGATTTGGATTTTGTCTTGTATGTTTGCAAAGTACTTTGAGTTCCTTCAGAGGAAGGTGCTATAAGTTAATACAGCTGGTCTGTGTGTAAGTGATAGCAGGTCATTCTGTTCCTTGGCAGTAATGGTGCAGTGAAAATGGATTATGATTAATGCCAGCAAATACAGTTGTAACGATGTTAAACCCCTGTATCTTTGTGAAACTAAATGAGATTTCTCCTAACACAGCTACTTATCTGTATTCACTCTGCACTGCACAGACTACCTCTCTATTCTTAAAGCAACTACCAATCACTACGAGGAGTCAAGCAGACGCTACATTCTACATAATTACTAGCAATTTTCCAATTGAATTATCCCATGATTTAATTCCTTAGCTTGCATCTGGAGAGCATCACCAATGTGCAGCTGTTTTGGCTTTGAAAATTAATTGCTGCTAAATGCATTAAGAGTGGCCTTGCTGCAACGATTTCAGAAAAGAGTTAAATCCCAGCTCAATTCTGGATGAAATGGTTGTTTCTTACTCTCTATTCTCTCAGCTCACATCATGATACAGACCATAGTTTTAGTAGTATTCATCTTGAATAGTTGTGAATCTTACCTCAAAGTAAATATATTTAGTCACTGAATTGAAACCATAGTACTGTGAAACACAAAGAAAAAGTGAATCACTCAAAAGTCAGTAAGGTAGATGAATCATAGGGTGGCTTGGATTGGAAGGGACCTTTTAAGGTCCAACTCCCCAACCACGGGCAAAGATATCCCCCAGTAAATCAGGCTGCCCAGTGCCACATCCAATCTGGCCTTGAAATCTCCAGGGATGGGGCATCCACAGCCTCTCTGGAGAACCTTACCATCCCTCTGAGGAAGGAATTTCTTCCAAATATCTAATTTAAATCTACCCTCTTTTTTTTTTAGTTCAAAACTATTGCACTGTGTTCTGCCCCTGCACTTCACTCCCCAATTTATCAATAAGCTATTTTAGCTGATACTACTATTATTACTGCATAGCTACAGTTTGCAAAATACAACTCACAGGAATTTTGTACGGTACAAAGGATCTGATGAGATAGGCATGACTTCTCACACCAAGGGGTTCTTTAGGCAGACCAAGTACTTCAAATATATGAATAGCATTTTATGTATGGCTTGTCCCCGAGGGATGGGCTGTCAGGTATTTGTGCTGTGAGTAGCAGTTGTTTTCTTTCTAGAATTAGAAAAATAAGTAGTAGAAACATTGAAAGCTTTGTGAAGCTGAGATTATCAGGGCTTTCTGTTGCATTTCAGTCTGAACAGTCTAGATTTCAGTGAGAACAGATTTTTTTAATTGAAAGGCCCAAGTTCTCTTCTTTCTGTTAAGTATGAAGATTGTAGCAAGGAGTCTTAAGAATCCTGTAATGTGCTGGTGTATTTTCATATCTCCTGCTGGCTAATGGGAATGCTCGTGAACTGTACTGAGTTAAATAAGGGTGATACAAAGAAGCTGTGAAACTTGTAAAGTGTGCATCAGTTTTGCAGCTTGGACTTGTGTAACCTGTAGATCACTTAGATTGGTTATCTAATGTCTTGGCTGTTTGATACCCTGTTGTTAATAGAAAAATACCTTTTGTGAAGTGCTGTTACTATAAAACACATTTTCTAAACTGATGTTCTTACACTAACTCAGATGGCAAACAATTTCTGGTTTTTTTTTTAATCAAGAAAATGCTTTTGTTAAATGAATATGGTTTAAAAGATATCAGAACCTTTTATGGAGATGCCCTTTATGCAAAACCCTGGAGCCCATTTTTGACTGAATATGAAGAAGTAGCTGATTTAAAAATTCTGAGATCCTGTTTGTCCTATTCATATTCAAGGTGGGATGTGCATAGTTAACTTTTCTCAATACTAAGTCGTGTACATCCAGATATTTAGATGAGATTGGGCTATCCTATGTACAAAGATAAATTAGCTTCTGGGTAGCTTCCTAAATCATCCTAAGGTAATGTAGCCCTATTGAAATACAATGTTTTGTCTATTTTATCAAGAGACTGATCCTTCATTAGTGTAGCTGTTTATGAAGAAAATTAATTAAAGGGAATTATTTACTTAATATCTGCAGGTATCTGCAGGATATTTGATCTTCACTGTGGCATAAAGCTTCCAACTGTGTGAGTGATGGTGCATTTATATGAACCTGGAAGTTCTGATTATGTTACTGTTTGTTTCCAATATATTTGAAAGACGCTTTTGCAGAAGGTGTGTGTCTCAGAGCATGTACTTTGTTTATAACAATTTTGGATCCAACTCATTTTCTCAAAGGTAATATGTGTTTGCCTTGTAATAAATACTCTATACATGTACTTCATTTATTAGACTGTAGCTAAGGAATTTCTGTTGATCTGACCAGAGCCTATGAAGAAAGGAAGAATTCATTATTTTATCTTCTGTAGCCCCTTAATATAATGGGGGTGATAAGCCCCCCCACTACAAATATCTGTACTTTTCAGGCATGTTACACTCATAAGGACAAGTAGGTTCTGTTTGTATCTGAATAACATAAAGCTGATTGAATTTGCTTAATGATTATGACTGGCTCGTGAGATCTTCTTTCAGTAAGAATTGTAATGTAGAAGCTTATTGTAACCAGGACACTAGGCACCAAACAACTGAATTAGCTGCTGCTTGCAAAAGTTTTCTTTGTTCTTAGCCAGAAAACTGCTTTTTGCATGACTGGCCTACTTAAGAATTTCACGCTGTTATTACGGTGTTTTCACAGTTATTTTCATTCCTTGAAGGAGGCCTTAATTTTGGAACGTGGACAATTGGCAAGTGCCCTCAATTAATAACTTTTTCATCTTAGAAAACAAGCAAATTCTCTTCTGTTCTATGGCTGCAGATGCTTTATTCTTTTCTGATACAAAGTGCTGTAGTTGTTTTTGGAATGTCTGAGTGGGCAATTGCAGATTCTTCACAAGCAGAGGAGAAATTCCTGAAGGAGTACTGAGAAAGGTAAAATCTTGCATTGGTCAGTCCAATAATCCTGCACAAGTCATTGCACATCAGTAGTGCAGAGAACACAGAAGTAGTGGGATAAACATAGCCGCATAGGATCAAGAGAGATTTCCAATTTAGTTGTGCAGTAATCCAAGGAAGCGTGTGATGCCTCCAGGACTGTGATTCTGGAGGTGAACACTGTAGCATAAAAAAAAAAAAAAAATCAGGCATAGGGCATAATAATTTCCATTCTAAACAGGAGTTTGATCAACTGGAAGAGAGGATTGAGAGTTTCTGCAAGTTGTCATAAACCAATCAGCTGATAGACTGGTGAAGGAGTCCAAGAGAGTTGAGAACATACTATTGCTGCTGTGTGAAACAGTAACGGTGCCTAATGTGGCATAGTGCATGCCAGTCTGAGTAATTGAGTTTGAGGAAGGTGATCTAAAATTGGCTTTGGGGTAAAAAAGGGCTCATAGGATGTTTTTTGAAGAACAGAGATCTTGCTAAACCAGGTGAATTTGCAAAACAGCCCTTTTTAGGCTACTGGCATGTCTAGAAAATACTGGTGTTCATAAATACACCACAGGGAAGAAAAACAGGTGATGAATTAGAGAAAAGAGCTAGCTGAGGGAAAAGGAAGTGTTAACCAGAGAACAAAAGCAGGCTGTGAATTCATATAGCATGGAAATGAGGAAGAAAAATGAATGTTATCAGAGCTGAGGATTAGCTTTTGAATGATGGGCTCCAGCAGAACAGCAGACTTTAATGTAGTACTTGATACTTCACCAAGAGGTGAAACTGCTGCCTTTTCTGGTATTATTTTTAGGTGTACATAGTTGTGTTAAATACCTCCTGTGTCAGCATCTGAATCATCTGCAAAGCAATTCCTAGAGCTCAGGCTTGTTCTTCACAGCCTCCAAAGGCATCCTCTGGAGAAGTGCTGTCGCTTTTGAAAATGGTGCTGCTTGATATGAATGTGTCAGGCTCTGACTTGCCATTTCTGTCAGGCTGCTGGGGTTTCCCTGCTTCAGAAAAAAAAAAAAAAAAAAAACCAGCAATTTGGTTTTCATGTAGATTTGAATGTCTTGATATACAATTTGCTGGATTTCTTCTTACAGCACAGAACGAAAAGGCTTCTGCCACTTCACAGGAGACCAGGGTGGCAGGAAGCCATCTGTGTTGTTTGCTTAGCTGTGCTACAGAGAGGTAAAAATGGGAATTTGGCAGCTGAATGGTTCCCTCATGTCCTCCACCAATCATACACTGTGTGCTGCATTGTTTACGTTTGGCAAATGTGCAATTAAGGATTTTGTATTCTAATTACCTGGCCAATTACATGCAATGCAAAATTCTGTGGTAGTATTGCTGTGATAGCCTGAACTGCAGATATTCTTGTGATTAAACTGTCCCTTGATGATAAAGTGGATAATTAACGAGAAGACATTTTGCTGAATAGTGAGCAAAGTCAAAGAAAGAATAGAATTGAGTTTTCACTGCTGTAATATGGTTTTAATAGTGCTCTTCTCAGGGAGAAGAGTTGTCTACAGTCTCTCCTGAAATGAAAAATGCATAACTGTGCGCAAAATCTAAGGGTGGATCTGATTTCTTTAAACAGAACGTAATTTTAACTGAGTAAAGTGCTTTGCCAACTTCTATTTCTGTGATAGTTTCATCCCAATAAAAACCCCAAGGCAGCCCTTGCCAGTTCTCTTGAATTGCAGCTGAATGTCTTTGTCCTTTGTGTCGTTCTGTGCTTTCAGCCCTGCACATTTGAGTGTCGGTGTCCACTGATGACTAAAGATGCACTGTGTTGCTGTTGTTCGTTTGTTCTGCAGTCCCAAAGTAGGAATTAGGCACCTTAATCCTCAAACTAAGTACTTTTCTTCCACAGAAAACTCAAAATATTTATTGAAGGAACTATCCTGATTGAGTAAATGTTATAATGACAAGTTGCTCCTAATCTTGCGGGCATAATTACATTATGGCGATTAGTTTGAAAGAACTAAACCCGGAATTTTTATTCTTGCTGAAAGTTGGAGACAACCTAAAGATACACGAGTTTATTTGAACTTCTCTTTTACCCTGCTAAAAACTAGTCTTGTACATTGTGCAGTCTGTTTTCCTTAAAACAGATCAGTTTGGATCTAAAAGCAAAACTTCCAGCAAAGATCATTTGACAGCAAGAACAAGTTAGATGAAGAACTCTATATTCTAGCTAATGTAGTTCATAAACCCAACAATCATCGTTTGGTAAATTAGAGCCTGAAAATGGGTTGACAAACAAATGAAGTATAATGCAGTAATTTTGTGAGGTCTGTGGGTACAAGGCTATTATGGCATAAAGATTATCACCTAAATTAAATTTAATCTGTTTTATATATTTTTAAAAGTATGTGCTTGGATTCTGAAAATGCTGATCATAGTGGGGCATGGTACCATTTTCTCTAACAGAAGAGCATTTGTCCTTCTGTTTTTGGGCTACCTTTGTTCTTAGAACAAGTACTTTAAATGTTCTCGTGTGTAGCACCTTATTCTTTGGTATGTTTGTTACAGCTCTAAATGCCTAGAAACTTGCATCTGTTCTCTCTGAGGTAAGCCTGAATGCCATTCATTGCCTTAATAATATTAGTGGAAATTACAAAAGCTGCAGAGATATTTGACTGTTACAGTAGGTACACTGGCGAACTCAACTTTTATAAAAACGTAAATGGAAGTAACTTTCTTTAACATCTTTGATTTTGCATGTCAGCCATTAAAATCAGATAATGGATGTGAACTGGAACACAGGAAGTTTCCCTAACTACCAGGCAACATTTCTGTGCTGTGTGGGTGCCAGATTACTGGCACAGGCAGTCCAGAGAGCTCATAGAATTTCCCTCCTCAGAGGCCTTCAGAAGCTCCCTGGTTGTGGGCCTGGCTCTGGGTGTCCCTGCTGGAGCAGAGGGACCCAGGGGTGCCTTCTCACCTGGGTTTCTGTAATATCATACAAGGCATCAAAACTAAATTGATCCTTTAAAACAGAATACTTCTCATGAAATTTCCACCATCAAATCTAGCTGAAAGCGCTCAAATGAGGTAAATTCTTGTAGAATTTTAATTGCCTTTCATTTCAGTGAATATAAAGTACATTAGCCCAGTTCCTCAGGCTTTTTTTTCTTTTTTTTTTTTTTTTTTTT